>JANWGL010010479.1:0-16583 GCA_025200755.1 Ceratobasidium sp. C01 | reverse complement strand
TTTGTGAGCCACTGTATGTGGGCATGGACGGAGCTTGGACATGAACTACATCGACCTGTCTTACTCATTGAAGCTTTCTATAGTTTAACTCGCCTCGGTCGCAATGTCGTTCTATTCGTGAAGACGTCTCAAGCATTGGGTCTGCAGAGTCGACCAACAGCCGAATGGTGAGTCCTCAAGTATATACTTTGAGCCACCAGTGTAATCTCCCTCATGGTACTGTAGTCTGCGAATGATATTGTCCTTCGATTCGCACGCCACGGCTGTCAGAACATCACAGATTGTCTCGATTTCCCCACCTGTGATGTTGATCCGATATCAACGGGAGGCCATGGTGACGTCTACCGAGGACACTTCTCCCAGGGGTCTCAAATTGGAATCAAGACAGTCAAGATCCTCGTCAAGTCTGGCAAAGATGATGAGTTTCTGGAGGTGCATTTCTCACTCGCTTCTCTTGAATGGTATATTGATCGCAAAACAGAACGCCGCTCGAGAGCTACACTCATGGTTGAAATGCGAACATCCAAATGTGTTACAGCTGCTTGGTTTGGTCGAGTTTCGAGATCGGATCGGGATGGTATCTCCTTGGATGAAAAATGGAAACCTTCGTGTCTATCTCGAAAATTATCCCGAAGCTGATCGTTGTCGAATGGTACGTGCAGCGCTGGTTTAGTCACTCCTATTAGTTCTTAGCTTGTAGCGTTCCAGAGTGCTCAGATGTCCCGCGGCCTGGCGTATCTCCACTCTCAGACTATTGTAAGCATTCTCAAGCTACGCTACTGGCTTCGTCATTTTGAGCTGGTGTTTGCAGATACATGGCGACCTCAAAGGGGTGTGTACCTCACTATGCAGCCGCTATGACTTCTAACTTGATCGACGTAGCTAAATGTTCTAATCTCTGACGACGGATCACCGCTTCTTGCCGACTTTGGAAATGCGGTGTTGCAAGATCGTAAATTGCAGTTTACTAAGACTCTCACTAAAACTAATCTAAAGTTGCGCTGGGCGGTGAGTCAGTCTCCCAAAACACTAGCTGCACAGCTGAATAGTTCCCCAGGCGCCTGAGCTATTGATGGGATCTGGTTCATTTAGCTTCGCCGCCGACGTATATGCACTCGGGATGGTGAGCATACGCACCACCCACCTGTCCACATATGAACCCACTTTGCCGCCTCACTAATCGCCTATTATGTAGACTATTCTGGTTAGAAACTATGTTTGCATGGAGTCCTTTGGGTACTAATCTTGCCGTGTGTAGGAGGCATTCACCGGAGAAGTGCCCTACTCGGGCAAGGACAACTTTTCACTCCTTTGTGCTGTCACAAGGAGGCAGTTCCCCGAGCGACCTGAGTTAAAGATACCATCGCAAAGCCAGCAGGGGGATACACTCTGGAACCTTCTGTGTAACTGCTGGGCGTTCAAGCCTGAGGACCGCCCTTGTGCCCATCTCGTTCAACAGAAAGTAGGTGGATCCATGGTAATTAGATTGAATGACTTGACCCGGTTGAATCATAGATGGACTTGATCTCGGTCAAGGGTCTGGAGCCGGGCATGGCGAGCCAGCCAACTGCTTGATTGCGTGGGCGGAGGATTTTTTTATTGTTATGAATATAGCTTGGTGCTAGCTTTGTCTGGGACGAGGGGTGTTGTGACCTGACAAAGTGGGTATCTAGCTGGTGTTTGCCTGCGTCGCGCGGTTTCTAGATAATATAATATGCGTTATATTATTATCCCACCTCAGCGTGATCGTCCGGAAACATTTTGTCCACATAAGCAGCCTATAAATGCGTCGCCAGGTTGTGGTAATACAACAATATGGTGTAGTAGTTGATGCTCCGTCAGGTATCTACGGGTTCTATGAATGCATAAAGTATATATGCAAGGTGTGGATAGAATTCATTGAGTAAGAACAGTGGACGAGTCTACGCGGGTCTCCCGCCCCAGGACCTTGCGCGGCACCCTCAGCTCCATCTTGGTCAGGACTTGAACTACATCTGTCGTCAAGACCTCGATTGGGGTATCCAGTCGCACTAAGATCTGACATAGAATTAGCATGGTCTCCGGTGTTAGTCTAAAGTGAAGACGAACAGCACAGGTACCGTTATACAAGGTAGACCAAAAGTGTGCATACATCATTATGCTAGTTTTGTGTCTACTAAACGACCATATTGCTATACGTACATGTCGTCAAGAGGGCAACCAGAAAAAAAAACACTGCTACTAGCCGGGAAGAGTTACTCGACCGGGCATTAATTCAGACAATCGAATGCCAAACACCATTCGGGAGTAGATCACTACATGTACCTCCTCGCCGTACGTAACGAGGAGCTGGCCACATCTTTTTAGTATTAACATGGATAAAGGAAGATCAGAAATTGCGTTGTAGAATGTCGTCGGGCCCGTGTAAATGCGGCACTGCGACAACAACAAAGAAACCAGTTGAGGAGATGAATCGGCATTGAGTAGAGTCACATATTGAGAGTGGAGGCTGCCGCCGACAGAGGTATTACCGCGGGCACTAAGCTCAGCCTCGTGCAAGTCCATACAATTTAACCCAAGGTGTCTAATACTAGGGATTGCCTCCAGGACTAAAAGCAACATCTGGCTGACTGTTCCGCCGAAAAGCTGCTCAGAAAACGTGAGCTTGTATATATTAGCTCTGCTAGCGAAGGAGCGCAAACATTCTAGCGTTCTAGGTTCTCTGATATTACTTCCCAGATCAAGATGCACACCCGGGTGACCTAGAGAGAGCATTGAGAAAATGGTTTGGAGGTCTGGTCCATCGAGTTTACTGAGTGCCAGATACCCCAGGCACGGGAGCTGAACGAGCTGCGAAGGTAGAAAGCGAGAAGCAGGGAAGGTAATGCCCTTGAGCCGAAGCTTTTGCAGACGAGGGCAGGTTGACAACATCCTGGCAAGCTCTTCTAGCGTTGGGCAACAGTGTGAAGACAAGTTTTCTAGCGTCATCTCCGTGAGTTTCTCGAACACGACGGACGACCAATCGAGTCCCACAGACTGGATGCATAATTTCTGGACGGGCCGGAGTAATCGCTTCAGCCGCCCGTGTGAGTATGAGCTCGCTACAAGCGCGGTTGTGGAATATTTGGGTTTTGATAATTCTAGCTCAACTAGAGACTCAAACAGCTCGCTCTCCAGTAATATGTCTAGGAACACATGTATTTGTTCAATAGAAGTGGCAGATGGGGAAATCTTGGATATGTTCTTCTTGTACGGGGCGATTGTATCTAGTACTGCTTTGATGTAGGGAACGTCTTCGACCTCAGGTTGACGACGCATAAGCTTTTCTATGTAGCCATAGCGCTTGTGTTGAAGTCTGATTGTTGCTGTTATCGGTTCCACCTGGACACTGTCAGGGAGTCCATATACCAGAGAGACATTGGACCAGAGGGGACAGACGTCAAGAGCAATTCGACGCCAGCGGGAGCAAACCTGCGAAATTACCCTCTCATAATCTGAGGGATGCATTTGTTCGGACAGATCGAGGTGAGGAGCGGGCCACGGAACGGCCTCAAGAATCCTAGCGAGCACTTCAGAAGGTAGCGTATTGATCAACGAAGTATGCGAGTTGCGTATTCGTTTGAGCGCAGCTTGTGCCCTATGCAGCTTAGTCTCGTCATGGACCATCGTCTCTAGATTTCGCTCGATCATATTCGCTATGTCACGGGAGGACTTGACCGAAAGGGTGGTACAGGTTGATTCGAGGAGCGTGGTCGCGCTGACGTAGGTTTGAATAGCCTTAGAGAGATGTGTACGAGAATCGATCCACTGTTGCAGAGCCGAGGGAAACATGCTGTGCTTTTCAGAATTTATCTAGGCTCTCGTTCACATTAGACACGCATCACACAGAAGGATGGTAGCTGTAGGGCTTACATTCATTTAAACGAGCTCAAAGTACCGACGCGAGGAGGCCGCTTAGAAATATATTGTCCTTCCATAGATCAAGAGACAGGAGCAGGGAAATTGGCAGAGAGAAAGGTAGCTGGAGGCGCCCCCGTTGCATATTTGAAATTGGGCCATGTGGTATGATCCAAGCTGGAACAAACCAGGCATTCATCATCCAGGGTACACCAAAAAGCGCGCATATAATATAGCGTCCTTGTACATACATTGTCCTTCCATGTCGCCGTACATATATGCCAACATTACATATCAGGAGAACAGGAGCTAGAGATGTTAGAAGTCAGGAAGAGTTACCCGACCAGGCATTAATTCACGCAATTGAACCCCGAACTCCGCCCTGGTGGAAATACGCGTGGTTTGTTCGACAATACCCCATTCGTCTTGTATAACGAGCAGCTGACTACACTCTTCCATAGTTAACATAGATAAGGGGAGAATGGAAATTGCGTCGTAGAAGACTGCCTGGCCAGCGTGAATGATGCAAGACCACAACGACAGAGAAACCAATCCAGGGGATAAGCCTTCAATGGCCAAAATTGCGTGTCGGGAGTGGTTATTGTTCTCGACAGAGGCGGCATCGTGAGCACGGAGGTCAGCCTCATGCAAGCTCATGTTATTTAACCTAAGGTGTTTGACATCCGGGATTGCTTCTAGAACTGAGAGCAATACTCGGGCGAGAGTTTGACCGAAAAGTTTACCAGAAAAAGTAAACTCGTATACAATAGCTCTACTAGCAAACGAGCGCAAGGATTCCAGCGTTTTGGGGTCATTGATGTCACCCTCCAGATAAAGGCGCACACCAGGACGACCTAAAGAGAGTATCGAGAGGGTGCTTTGGAGGTCCACCGGTCTGAAGCCGGTGAGTGTCAAACTCTCCAAGTATTGGAGTTTCACAGTTGGAGGGGGCACGACGCGGGGAGCAGGGGCAGGGAAAGCGAGACCCTTCAGCCCAAGGTTTCGCAGACCGGGACAGGTCGACAACATCCTGACAAGCTCTTCCAGCTTTGGGCAATAGTGCGGAGGCAGGTTATCCAGTGTCAAATCTGTGAGGTGCTCAAACGCGATCGATGGCCAATCAAGCCCCACAGATCGTACGCGCAATATTTGAACGGGTCGAAATAGTCGCCCCAGGCGCTCGTGTGAGTAGGAACTGATAACAAGTGGAGTCGTGGAATAGTTGTACTCCGATAAACTCAGCTCAAGCAGGGACTGAGGTGGTTCGTGTTCCAGTAAAACGTCTAGGAATGCGTGGATTTTTTCGATAGAATCAACAGCTACAGAAATCTTATAGATGTTTTTCTCGTACGGAGCAATCGTGCTAAGTATCGTCCGGGTATAGGGGGTATCGCCAACACCAGGTTGACGGCGCATAGGCATATCTATATACCATTCGAGTTTGTGGGCAAGTCCAATCACCGCCCTTATCGGATCGCCTTCGAGGCGGTCGCGCGCTTCGAAAGTCAAAGAGACGCGAGACCAGAGGGGACAAACTTCAAAAGCGATGCGACGCCAGCGAGAGCAAACCTGAGAGACAGTCCTTTCGTAATCTGAGCCCTTTGGTAACCGATGTGGGTGACAGTTAGGCCGAGGGACGAAGCAAGAAATTATACCGAGGATCTGAGCGAGCACTTCGGAGGGTAACATGTTGATGAGCGAGATATTGGAGTTGCGCATTCGTTTGAGCGCGGCCTGTGCCCTATGCAACTCGAGTTCTTCATGCTCCATTCTCTCTAGCTTTCGTTCGATTGTATCTGCAATGTCACGGAAGGACTTGATTGGTAGCAAGACCGTCGCCGATTCGAGGAATGTGGTCGCGCTGACGTAGGATCGAATCGCCTTGGATAGGTGAGCGCGTGCGTCGACCCATTGTTGTAAAGCTGAGGGAAGCAGACCGCCCTCTTCAGAACTTGTCTATTGTTCACGTTGACACACACCACCAATAAGAAAGTTGAATTTAGGACTTACATTCATTTAAAACTCCTACAAGATACCAATACGAGAGTGTCCACTGAGGATGAGGTCGTATCTCCGTAGAAATAAAGAAAAATGAACACAATGTTTAGTCGAGCGTAACAGGCGGAAAAGTCGACAGAAGCTGGTTGACGAGACGAGGGCCGGGCGAGGTCCAACAATGGATTACCTAAACACTAAACCGTCGGTCCGATGCACTGCATATTTAAAATTAGGCAGAGCAGTTCGGAAATAAGCCGAGCATTCGCTATGCGGAGCGCGCCAAAAAGTGTGCATATACTATAGCGTCCTTTTACATCCACCAACACGCCATGTCGCCGTACATAATTATCAAGAGAATATATAAAAAAACACGAGCTAGAGACATAGTTACGAGACAGAAATAGCTACTCGACCAGGCATCAACCCCCCCAAGCGAATCCCGAACTCTGACATGACAGAAATCTTCGTGGCTTGTTCGAAAACATTCGGTCCATCTCGTACATTGAGCCGCTGGAAACACTCATGCAGAGTTAACATAAACAAACGGTAAACGGAAATCGCGTCGCAAAATACCGTCGGGCTAGCGCGGATGGAGCAAAAATACATCGATAAATAAACAACTCGAAAGCCTGAACCGGCGCTGAGCAAAGCGAGGCCGCGAGAATGATTGGCGTTGTTGACGGAGGGATTAACCTGAGCGTTGAGTTGAGCCTCGCCCAAATCGAGACCAAGTAAATCAACGAATTTGACATCTGGGAATATCTCCAGAACTGAGAGCAACATCTGGGCGAGAGTCCCATTGAGACGCTCCCCCATATAGGTAAACCTGTGTACATTGGCTCTGCTAGCAAACGAGCGTATGCATCCCAGTGTTGGGGGGTTGCTGATATCAGTATATAGCTGAAGGTGTACGCTCGGGTGGTGTGAGGAGATTATTGACAGGAGAATTTGAAGGACGGCCTCCCTAAGCCCGGTGAGTACCAAAAACTCCAAACGTGGGAGTACTAGGAGTTGGGAAGGTACGAATTGAGAGTCGGGGAAATCGAGGGTCTGGAGTCGAAGTTTTTGCACGCCAGAACAGGTTGACAGTATCCTAATAAGCTCCTCGAGTGGTGGGCAATATTGCACAGGTAGGTTTTCTATCATCACCTCCGTGAGTTGATCAAACACCGCCGACGACCAATCAAGCCCAAAGGAGTGTATGCGCAATTTTCGAACGGGTCGAAGTAGTTGGTGCAACCGTTTATGCGAGTATGAACTCGTTATAAGTGGAATTGCAGGATAGTTGCGTTGGAATAACCCTAGCTCTAGATCAGGCAGGGATTCAGGTGGTTCGTCCTCTAATAAAATATCTAGGAATGCGTGGAGCTGTTGAGTAGACACGGCCATTGCGGATATGGAGACGTTTTTCCTGTACGGTACGATTATAGATAGCATTATCCGAGTACGGATAGCTTCGCTAAGGCTAGGGTAATGGTATGGAACCAGAGAGATCGACCCCTTAAGTTTATGGGTAAGAGAAACTTCCGCCGATATCGGGCCACCCTCGCGGCTGTCGTTTAGTCGGAAACTCATAGAAACGCTAGTCCAGATGGGACAGACTCTAAGAGCAATTTGGCGCCAGCGAGAGCAGACTTGAGAGAGAGTTCTCTCGTGATCCAAGCGCTTCGACTGTTTATACTGGGAGGATTGGGGAGTGAAACATGAAGCAATCTTGAAAATTCGAGTGAGCACTTCGGAGGGCAGTGCATGGGTTGGAGAGATATGCGAATTGCGCATTCGTTTAAGCACGGCCTGCGCCCTGTGCAGAACCTGTTCCTCTTGTTCCATCGACTCCAGCTTTCGATCAATTTTATTCGCAACACGATGGAAGGACTCGGCTGAGAGCGATATAACCGTAGACTCGAAGAACGAAGTCGCATCAGCGTAGGCCTGTATAGCTTCGGAGAGATGCGTCCGGGCGTCTCTCCATTCTTGATAAGCCCAGTGCAGAATATTCTCTTCACTATTTGGCTATTTCTCGCTCACGTTAGGCGGACGTAACACCTGTAAAGAAGGTAAATGTAAGACTCACATCCATTCGAGGAGTCAGCTATCGAGGGCGACGTTAGGTTCCTATATGACTGGATACGTAAATGTAGACTAACACATGTAAACGCCGTGGTCATCATAGAATCTTATCCTATCGCGAGCCAATGATTTCCAACTTCGGAAGCAAATTGTTATCCGATCACGCGACCGAGCTGGGTATCGACGAAACCACCCTCAAGACCGCCGAGTACGTCGCACTCGTTTAATTTGCTTATTTTCTGCGTGAGTTATGGTTGAGCGGTGGGATATCATGCTGGGAAGTTTGGGAGACAAGAAGGGGGGATAGATTGTGGATGTTGGGCGGTTGGATTAGCATTTGGTGGTTGGATGGATTGATTTAGGAGAATTTCTGACCTTATTCTTTGGTGTGAGTGAGACGACGTCAAGCTAACTGTATATTCGCTCTGTGCTCCAGCTACCTCCCCTTTCCTACCAAAAATGGGCCGATACATTGAGTACCAGGTAATCGGGCGCAAGTTCCCGACTGCCAATGACGAGACGCCCAAGCTCTACCGCATGCGTATCTTTGCGCCTAATGAGGTACGCCGTTTCATAGGTGCTAGAGGAGGGCTGCACGCTGATGTTTAGGACTCGTTGGGATTAATAGGTTGTCGCAAAGTCGCGTTTCTGGTACTACCTTCGCCAGCTGAAGAAGGTGAAGAAGGCGACTGGTGAGATCGTCTCCGTGAACCAGGTACGTCTCAACACAATGCATACACCAACTCCAGTGATACAAACACTTTGTTACACAGATCTCAGAGAAAGCTCCTCTCCGAATTAAGAACTTCGGTATCTGGGTTCGCTACGACTCCCGCTCCGGCACACACAACATGTACAAAGAGTTCCGTGAGCTCACCCGCGCGGACGCCGTACACGCGCTCTACCAAGACATGGCCGCCCGCCACCGCGCACGCTTCCGCTCCATCCAGATCCTGCGTGTCCAGGAGATCGCCAAGGCTGCTGACATCCGCCGACCATACATCAAGCAGCTCACCACCCCCAACTTGCGTTTCCCGCTCCCCCACCGTGTGCACAAGGTGCGCTCGACGTTCGTCGCCAACCGGCCCAAGACTTTCTAAGCGATGGGAAGAGTGGGAGATGGGTGTGGGTGTGGATGTTGATTGCTGTATTTTGCGTGAACGTGGTATATGTGTTCAATCATGCGTCTATGTGCTATGCAAGACTTCTTTTTGGTGTGCATTGAGACGAAGACTTATCGTTGATTGATTGGAATTTCGATTGATTGAGTGAATTTCGGAAGGTGGAGCGGGTCCGTGTCGGGCTAGATTTTGGTGTGGCGCTACCATATCAGTGATCGGTGGAACCACACCGGAACTCTGGAAGGTTATGCAGTGTTCGACGCAAACAATGTGGCGTGGTTTTCAGTGATATTCATATTGAAGACCTCACAAGAGCTTGCAAAGTCCATATGCTGAGCTTGTAGACCCAGAGATTTCTTGGAACCCCGAACGGGCTCGCCTAGAGCACGTGAGATCCTAGTCGTTCCTGAGCATTTCCCTCTCGAAGTACTTCCACTCCAGCCCAAGCTTTCCCTCCACCTCCCCCCTTCCTCCCTCGCCTTTGCTACGGGCGCACCCTCTATATACCATTTAGACTACGACCTATATAACGATGTCGTCACTCGCCCCAGTCTCGACGACTCAGCCTCGCGCATCTGTAGAACTCGACTCGCAGGCTCCAACCCTCACACCCCCTACGGCTCATTCCTCGCCACGACAAGAACGCGCGACGCTTCCTCCTAGTCTTCCAGCAGATGGGGAATCTGAACCTGCGCCGACCAACGTGGAGGATGGCCCAACTTCTGCGCCAATACCCGAACCTGCAACTGTAGAGCCGACGTCCAGTGCTCCACCCCCCAAGCCAACCGATGTGGCAATTACGTTTCTGTTGATAACGGGGTCCCGAACTACGATGCATTTTGCCCCGAGTATGACGTTTGGACGTGTCAAGGAGGCGTTTTGGGGCGCGTGGTCGCCTGGTACGTTGTTGAGTTGAATTAAACCCGAGTTTGTGCTAATTATAGTTCCGATTGTCCTGGGGTGCGTGGTTGTAGAGAATCCAGCTGAGAAACCGCCTGCGCCGTCGTTTTTGAGGGTGTTACATATGGGGAAGATCTTGTCGGACGACCAGACGCTTGCTGGTATGTCGGCATTATAGTTGTTGGAGTTATATTTAGAATGTTGACGATGTTGTGTTGATTCACAGCTGCCAAGTTCCCGGAGGTAGCTACTTCAGCGTCAGGAACAATCGTACACATCTCTATCCGTCCGTTTGGACCGCCGGCCGATGAGGATATCGTGAAAGCTAAGCGACGATCACGGCGGTTCTTGACTTCAGACTCGTCGAACGCTGCAACGGCCCCACCACCGGCTAGCGCAGAGGTATCGCACGGCAGCGGGTGCTGTGGGTGTATCATCTGCTAGCTCTTCCCTTGTGTAGCTTGGTCGGTTTGCTGGAGTTTATTTCATTTGTGAGCTCCTATCTCTTCGACGTATCCGGTATTGTCTTTAATAGGCTGAACTCGTGCCTGTGCGGTCAGTTCTACAGGTCATACTATCCTCTCGTATCTTTTCTCCACCGGACAGCCAGTCATATTACTCGTCATACACACTCCTGCCTACACGTTCCTGCACACGCCCCACGTCGTCGTTTTTTTATACGTTCCAGACCCGTTTGTTTATGATTTGAATTTGGGCTTATGGCTTATGGGTTCATGGGTTCATTCTCGCATGGCGTACGTCTTCATTCATTCTATCTTTTCATGTTTTTTGGTTACCCCTACCGATATGTGTACATGTAACTCGTTTTAACTGTCGGATTCAGTGCTGGTTTTATCGGATGGATGGTCGTCTTCACCATTGGTTGAAAATTTCGCCCGTATGGGTGTGGTGTTGGAGTGCTACGACGTTGTACGGCCATGCTGTAAGGGATGTAAGACCCGGAGAATTAGGTTGATCTATTCTGCATCGAAGATGTTCGTTGTGAGCGAATGATGATGGAATGTGGGGCCGGCGGCATGGATGGATGACCTAACCCCCTCCACCTCTCGATCCCCTCGGCCTCTAAATCCGTTCCTTCTGCTGACAATATGACGATCTTGCTTACTATTCCATCGTGCCATTGCTCGCTTACTTTTCCTTCATTTGAACCATCTCTCTACTGACTCACTTGCAGAACTTACCGTTTGACGATAATACGCTATGGCTCAAGTTCCGACGTCGACTAAAGCTCTAGTTCTGGGAGAGAAGCAGACGAAGACTTTAGGAGATGGGAAGACGGTTCCGTACTATGATTCTTCGGTCGAGGAGCGCGAGCTGCAGAAACCAGGAGAGGGAGAGGTTGTTATCAAGGTCGCTACTGCCGGGTTCAACCATCGCGAGGTCCGTTTCTCTCTTATCTTGTTAGTATGACTGCTCAGCTGATTCGATGTACATTTAGCTATGGATTCGGAAGGGCCAGTATCCTGGGATCAAAGCAGGGACAGTGATGGGCTCTGATGCTGCTGGTATGCACGATTCGTTCGAGTCATGTCATTGAGACGAGGAGGGGCTGATTTGTTTGGGGTTGGGCAGGAACTGTTGTTGCTGGCCCGAGCGACTTGCTTGATAAACGCATGTTTGTTGTGCCTATGGTTGGATGGGAGTCTTCTCCTCGAGCACCAGAAAAACAGTACGCATACCGCTCACACTAACCTTCCGTGTGCCTAACTGATTATTCCTCACTCCCTATCTAACTTAACACCCTCATCTTACGATGACCGGTGCTACTAACTACTACCCAATGATCTCATAGGTTTGGCATCGTAGGCGGGACGGGTTATCCGCTTCT
The DNA here is from genome assembly GCA_025200755.1 of Ceratobasidium sp. C01. Classification (NCBI taxonomy): domain Eukaryota; kingdom Fungi; phylum Basidiomycota; class Agaricomycetes; order Cantharellales; family Ceratobasidiaceae; genus Ceratobasidium; species Ceratobasidium sp. C01. The sequence goes on along the minus strand of JANWGL010010479.1, from coordinate 4,769 downwards.
CGGTACCCTCGCGGAGTACCTTGTCCTCCCCCGGGATCAGGTCATACCCGTGCCGGAGCATATGACGGACGAAGAAGCTGGCTCTTGGGGTCTGGGTGCAGTCACGGCTTGGAGGTAAGCTCTTGCTTTGCCTGTACCAACTGATACTCATGGTACGTGGGACATAGGGCTGTTGTTTCGAGGGCCCAAATCGAAAAGGGACATAACGTCTTGATTGTAAGTGCACCACATATCTGGAATGGGCGATAATTGAACTGTAAGGTGCGATAGACGGGTATAGGAGGTGGTGTAGCTCTCATCGCCCTCCTCTTCTGCGTTGCGAGAGGTGCAACTGTGTTTGTCTCGTCTTCTAATCCTGAAACTATCGCGCGCGCTGTGAAGCTCGGCGCTAAAGGCGGAATCAACTACCGCGATGGTATGTTTTCCGTTTCTCTCTTGGTTGGATAAATGGCTGAGTGTGATGATATGTGTAGAATCATGGCCCAAGGATCTCGGCGCTTTGATGAAAGAGCACGGCGCAAACGGGTTGGACGCAATAATCGACTCGGCTGGGGGTGATTTGTTGGGCAAGACGGGTAGGTTGTTGAATCCTGGAGCAAAGGCCGTCTGCTACGGCATGTAAGTCCCCATCCCACATTCCTCTTCCCTCCCCCTACATCCTTTTACAATAACGTCTAACCCTATACGCACTGCTATAGGACTGCCCACCCTAACATCCCCCTCGCAATGACGCACGTCCTAAGAAACATCGAGCTCCTCGGCTCGACCATGGGATCCGCTGCCGAATTGCGCGCCGCCACGGATTTTGCCGCGGAGCATAAGATTAGGCCTATCGTGAGCACCGTGTTGGATGGGTTGGATAATGCGGAGAAGGCATTTGAGATGCTCGCTGGTGGGAAGGAGGTGAGTCTTTCTTGAGTTTTGTTCTTCAGATGAGGGTTGATGTGCTCATTGGATTGGATAGTTTGGGAAGATTGTTATTAGGATGGATGGGAAGAGTGGGTCGAAGCTATGATCGAAGGTGCGATAAAAAAGAGATGAGTTCGAAATGAGAGCGGGGGTGTATGCTAGTTGACTGCGAATAAAATCCTCGTGAAGCAAGACCTATCCAATTAGAGAATATATTACAGTGCAAATTAGCGATGGCGCGATAAAAATAGGATAAACGGGACACTTTCGATGTATGCACTAGGTGCGTCACACGGAGGCTCTGACCGGGGTTAGTGTCCGTGTTCTCATGGAGCTTTTTACTCTACTTCTATGCCTCGCGGCTACAGGATATAACAGAAATACAAAGGAGAGAAGTAGAAGATGTGAGCGAAGAACGAGGCAAAAGGAAAATAGGCATTGCTCGTCGCTCCCGCCTCATAACGCTCGCCTCGTTTCCTCTAACTTTGGTAGGCTTTTCGACTCCGTGATCTACCTCGACCATTTCAGCATAGTAGTGCAGACATGATCCATCTGAACAGCTGAATTTCGTACTGGGGGGATAGGCCGAAGAAGGGGACATCATGCTCTTCAACTCGCTGAGTATGAGTTTCAGCTGACGCTCATCAGAGTCGCACAAGGTCGCATCAAAACACTCGAGCGTCACACACAAGATCGCACAGCATACCCGACTAGGTTTTCAGACTCCTGCCGGTGAACAACTCCGTAGGACGATCCCCAATAAACTACTATCGACCACCTAGATTACCGAAGAGCTACTATATCCGAAGTCTAAAGCTCAACGAGGTCGTTAACAACAGCATTCTTGGTCTGATCGACTTCGCCTTTGCCGGTAAGTTCCATTTTTTGCCTAGCACCTACATATATCCTTCTCTAGCTCCGGATATGTCGTCTAATTGGCATTACCGCTCTCGAAACCGATGGGCGACCGCGACGTCGAAGATCGCTGGAGGGCCAGACTCGAAGTTTCACGTTCGGTAACTTCCTCCTCGGTAGCTCCCTTGAGTTTCTCGTACCCTCTAGCCCAGTGCTGCATCAGTAAAGTAGTAGGATTTCAACAACTAATAGCGTTTCTAAGGATGAACCGGCGGTTGCATAGGCTGGACGATTGGTTAGTCCTGCGCATATATCCACTAACCCAACCCTACTTACCGATCGCCGCCTAGCTACGTCTACAGGTCAAATAGAACTCCGGTAGTGTAATAAATCGAATCGACAAATTAGTTATAGGCGCGTGCAAACGCTTGGACGCGTAGGTTGAAGTTTCGGTTTAGAACACCCGGGTGTCCCCTCTATCTGCCCAGATGGTTGAACAAAATCTCATATGTATATTTGCTCGGGGAATTAAGAGTGATCTCGATGCTGTACTCGCGTATATTTTGGCCAGAGTGTAGAGAACGAAGCCGCCTCCCTCACTCCAAAGACCTCGAGCGGACCAGTACTTGGCGTATGGAGTGGTGAATGTATATATTACCTCAACCGAGAGACGATGGTGGGGACTGAAAACGGGGTGGGAACTGAGAAGTACTATTCGAGTTCTAAACAAACGAGTCGAGGTTTAGAATTAAAAAAAGTACCCACCAAGTCTACTGGTTCGGCGCTTATGAACCACGTCCCGGACACACAGGAGCAAATCTCGCCCACCTCGGGCATGCGACACCTGCTTTATAACGTCAAAACGATGATGGCCTCATTTCAAGCCATACTGTGTCCTGCATCCCCACATACTCGAAAGCTCGTCGCTTGATATTCCATTATGTCTCGTATCCCGGCATCAACAAGGGCACTGGTACTCGGGGAGAAGCAGACGCGTACTCTCGCGAATGGGAAGACTATCCCATACTACAATGCCGGCATTGAAGAACGTGCTCTTCAGAAGCCTGGTGACGAAGACGTAGTCGTCAAGATTGCTGCTGCCGGATTCAATCATCGTGAGGTACGCACCAAACAGTTTGTGTGTTCGGGATAGCAGTGCCTCAGACCCCTTGTGCTCGCGTAGTTATGGATTCGAATGGGTCTATACCCGGGAATCAAAGTTGGTAGCGTGCTGGGTGCCGACGCGAGCGGTGAGTGTGTTTTCCTTTTGTCAAGCAGTGCCGGAGAGACTGACTTGCGTGGTTTGGCTAGGTACGGTTATCTCCGGACCAAATGACCTACTCAACAAACGTGTATTCATCGTCCCGATGGTGGGTTGGGAATCCGCAATGCGGGGGCCGGAGAAACAGTAAGTGCATCGCATAGCTCAATCCCGTCCCCGGGAGCCCAAACCTCCCTCAATCCTGGTGGAACGTACCCCAACCGCCCGCCTTATCTGAGACCCCCTTTTCAGATTTGCCGTCGTTGGTGGAGGAAGCTACCCTCCCTACGGTGCCCTTACAGAGCATCTCGTCCTCCACCGGGATGCGGTTATACCTGTGCCGGAGCATATGTCCGATGAGGAAGCCGGCGCTTGGGGAGTTGGGGCGATTACCGCTTGGAGGTGAGCTTTCTCAGATTATATATCCAACCAACTATGGAAGTAATATTGATTATGTACGTCGATTAGGGCTGTCGTCGTGAAGGGTCAGGTAGAGAAAGGGCATAACGTTTTAATTGTAAGCGTGTACTTATCTGCGAATATCTTTGCGCTAACAACAGTTGCCAAAGACAGGGATAGGTGGTGGTGTAGCCATTATCGCTCTCCTGTTCTGTGTCGCCCGTGGCGCCAAAGTCTTCGTCTCATCTTCGAGTCCCGAAAAGATCGCACAAGCTATTAAACTTGGGGCTGCGGGCGGCGTTAACTATCGAGATGGTACGTTCCTGGATTCGTGGTATCGCTATTTGAAGGATTTCCTCAACAATGGGTCTGTAGAGTCGTGGCCCAAAAAGCTAAGCGGGCTAATGAAAGAGCACGGTGCTAACGGCTTGGATGCCATAATCGACTCAGCTGGGGGTGATATCATTGGACAAACCGTTCGATTGCTCAACAACGGCGCTAAGGTAGTCTGCTATGGCATGTACGTATCCAACCCCTCTCCTACTCTCTGATAAAAGTAAATCATTCACTAATTCTTCAAATCAGGACGGCCGCACCTTCCATTCCCCTAACTATGGGACCTGTTCTCAAAAATATCGAGTTACTTGGCTCGACTATGGGATCTACCGCCGAGCTGCGCGAAGCTACACAGTTTGCGGCCGAACACAAGATCAAGCCTGTCGTTAGTGTAGTTTTGGACGGACTGGAAAACGCAGAGAAGGGGTTCGAGTTGCTTGCTGCTGGAAAGGAGGTTAGTCGTTTTCTCTTGCTCGTTTTTTCCGAGACGAATGAGCATGGTGCTAACGACCTCACAGTTTGGCAAGATTATAGTGAGGGTCAATAAGAAGGCAGGCAGGCCGAAGCTCTAGATGTATGCGTATGAAAGGGATACATCTATTTGTCTGGAATGGCGAGACTGGCGGATATTGATGGAATTAACTAAAGTTTCGGTATTTGGCCAGCATATTACTGAGTCTAAAACTTGAGAGAGAGAAGTTACAAATGAGATAGGCGTGAGAAAGGGGGTATGCTGTATGGGAGTGTGGTTGCACACAGAGCAAGACGCGAGAAATAGATCGACCTTTAGGAGATATCGTATGACCAAACTTCGACTCATCTGCTACCCACGCCCAGCACACGCGATGCGGCATAGGGCGGTTTGTATCTCGGATAAGGAGGTGAGTGGCATAATGGCCCGTCGAGCTACAATATTCTTCAGCTCTAGCAATAAACCAATAGATAATATTATTAGAGGTTGAATGATCTTCTTCTAAGTACTAAGGCGAACGACGTTTCATGGTAAGAA
>JANWGL010010313.1:0-12672 GCA_025200755.1 Ceratobasidium sp. C01 | reverse complement strand
GCTTGCCACAAGATACGGCTTCAGGATGTGGGAGAAGAGATAGGGTGACGGGGAGCATGTGGGAGACTAGGCGGTAGATACTGAAGCAGAAATGGGTTCAGCGCCAAGTGCCTATGAAGGGGTGTGCCGAGTAGGATGCTTGTAGCGTGGCTCATTGGATGTTCAGGGGGCTTTTTTCATCTCACGAACTCGCAGAGTGGCTACTCACCTTGGGAGTAGACTCTGATAGTCACGCAGTTAGTGACCCAGCTGTTGCGCCCGTGGTTTGATACTAGACAACCCGGAGGATTGACTTGTGGACACTTGAGGAAAACAGTGTATTCTCGTTAGCTTTGGACGCGTAGATGATCGAGAACGTAGGCGATTTATATGGGTTATCAACAGCACTGCTCACCAAGTTCGTACAAGGACTATCCACGAGCCTGACGAAGTCTGGGAGAGAGTGGGGATGGAGGGTGGCAGTAACTAGCCCAGGATATGTGACCCGGACAGGTTGGTTTGAATAATCTGGATGGGCATCGCTGTGGTAGTAGAGACGTCAGCGAAACCGTAAGATTGTTCCAAAGTAGTATGAGGCGTTAGACATCCATACAACGAAAGATGAAGGACGAGTGACAACGGTGTGAGCGTTGACGGGCTGGTGAATGAAGGCGGCGTTTCTATGCCCGTTTTCTCCATTGTTAACGACAGACAACGAGGAGCGAAGAGGGTGGACGAGGGAGCAAGTGAATCGGACTCTCATTATCCGGAGGTACTGAAGCGGTACAACAATCGGTACAGTAGCAGAGGATGCTCGAGGTCAACAACCAACCAACGACGAGAGTCTGGAGTTGAAACAACCAACCCTTGAACAGATTTGCCGGATTGGAGTGGCCAAGAGTGGTGTTGTGACGTATCCTCATAGCATCAGCGACGCCAATGTTGATGAACAGTGCGGCTTGCTTGGTCTTCGGACACGTTCGGGCCCCCGCCTGGCATCATGGTCCCAATGGTGACTCCCATCAGCACACTCTGTTAACATTCAGATTTAACGGATGGGGCCTACCTGTAGCACCCTCATCTCGAAAGATCGAACGGGGGTAGAATCCGGCGACGAGGGAGAGCGGAATCATAAGTTTGAATGTGGAGGTGGCACAAGTTTAGGTTCCGAGAGTACCTGTTTGGGTTACTGTCTAGTTGACCAACGAGATAACGCAGCTTTTACACAGACCTATGAGTGGCTGGTAAGGGGACCCAGTGAACCAGCACTTGGGTCGTTGACAATCTGGAAAGCACTCGCTTGCAAAGAAAGGCTGACTCAGGAAAGGTTTATGATAGAATATCCCTGCAAGTTGTGGGCTAAGGATTGGTCCCGACAGGGATGCTCAGGCTTTCTGGTAGATTTCGATTCTAACATTTTGAAAATCGGTTCAACGTAAAGGCGACTGTAAACACCAGCCAATATGAAGCATCCACCCTCAAATCCAGTTTGGGTTTATCACACCAACGTTCCGAGAAGGCTTCGATTATGGGTACAAGTATCTGTCACCGACATATGAGGGTTCCTGCTCAGTATAGGACCATCTTCTTTGTCGCACAAACAGCCTAATCTTTAAGGGAAGACCAACCGATTTAGGGGGATAATGCCATGCTGAGTATCAGGCTTCGTACGGCGTAACGGCGAGGGTCCCCGGAGATGTCCGCGCCAAGGTGAAGCCTTCCCATCACGCTCCTAGATCGGAGTAAAACTGATGTATTCCAACTGGCCGAATTTACTATGATCCACCGTCTGCCGATCGCGCGGCGAGGCAGAAATTAGATCGCTACGTGACCCACCCACCGGAGTCTTTGCGCCTGAGCGGCGTAGTCAAATAAGATTAAATGTTTTGAAATCGGTACAAGCCTCCTATCAATCGGTTTCGCGCGGGTGCGGGTCTGACTCATTTGATGATCGTTTAAATTTATTTTGATAAACAGCGGAAAGGCAGGGCTCTCGCTGCCTGCAACAAAGGGTGTGGGTGATGTTAAACAAGAAGGGAACACTTGTAGGATCGTCGATTGTGCGTGCTGAAAACAGCACTCTTGGAAGGTACTGCCCGAGGGGCCCATCGGGGCAGTCGCGCCGGGCGCTTGGAGGATGGAAATCATAAATGTATTTAATTGAAGAATACATTACGATGGAAACATTCGAGATCGGCGAAAGGTCAAATGACACTCACCAATACAGGGTAGCATGCCTCGTATTCCAAACTGTGGAAAGAGGTGGCCTTGATTGGCTCGGGCAACATGATGGAGCAGACGTACCGCAACTCCACCAACCAGGAGAGGTCCTCTTTGCTGGACTGTGTGCACTCGTTCGATCCAAAAAGGTGAGCTCTTACCGAGGTACCAAAGATCAACGAGACCGTTTTCTGCAGCAATTATCGTGGATTCTGCAGCCAGCCGTCTCAAAGCAAAGAAAGCTCGTGGTTTAGGGTGGTGCATGCCTCAGCTTTACCACAACCACTGCCACAACAGTTAGAAAATCTTCAAATATAACCATGGTTCAAGAACAACAATAACGGTCAACCAGGCGATTCAGTTTGTGTGTAGGAAATTAGGGAGAGCGGAAACGAACGAACCTGCGAGAAATGAGCGAGTTCAGCCCGTTGGATGGGCAGAGAGCTGGCGATTACTCCTAGAAGCAAGAATCAAAGATAAGTATGTTTGTTGCGAGTAAAATTGAACTGAAATGTCATATTCGGAAGACCCAGGGTGCCTTCGGTCGTTTTCTTCGATGAGACACCGCACCTTCTAGGGCGGTGGTCTCGCTTTACCCGGCTTGATCCAGCTCCCTATGCCACTTTTTGTCCCCAAGAGCGAACGCGTTTGGAGGACAAGCCAGTTTACAAGTGCCAAGGAACGAGTGAATAAGTCGGCTAGCCAAATGTGGGAGCATACTAATCATGCTATGGCCTGTCGAAAAGAATAGAACCGGGAGGGAAATGGCCTGACGCAGGATATCGACTATGGTTTGGATGTCGGCTTGCAGCTTAGCCCAGCCAGTTTTCCATATTTCACTAGGAAGCTCCTGTAGGCGACGATTGAGAATGAGAAAATAATGATGGGGCGCAGTTGAGAGGGCCTTTTCGAAACGGACGTACTACTTTTTGGCGGCTAGTGCGTCGTGCTCAGATCCTCGTATGTCGTAAGCGAGAAGCCGTAATTACCTTTGCAGCGCATAGTGGGAGCACATGTTCCTGTTTACTCGGAGGGCACCTGTCTCAGCCAGCTTGCCTAGTGGACTTTTGGAAAGACGACAAGTTCGATAAAGTTGTGAATAAAGGGGATTGCGGTTTAGCACCGGACGTACTCCATTTGGCGCTATCCCTTGTAGCTGCGAGGGAAGACGGTGAGTGAAAGTTATAGAGTCGCATTTCGTCGTTCAAGGGCATTTGTTCTATAGTGAATGTAACCATGGTGGTCGAAAGCGGGTGTAGAGTTGATCAAAACACGGCTCCGAGGGGTTATATAATCAGGGTCTCAACTTGCGGGGGCGGACAAGCGCCGGTACGAATGATAGCCATGTCGCTCCAGGGCAATGTCAGTATTAAACAGGAGTTGGGATAACCTACCTATTCCCTAGAAATGATAGCTTTTGTGGTTTAATTTTTCGAAAATTACACTCGTTCTTTCTCTACGATGTTCACCCAGGCGAGAAGAGCATCAGAACTTACTTTGCCTTGGGCAAGGTAGAACCCGCGATCGAATCTCCGAATTGGTACCCCTTAGCTTATTGAACCATAACACTATTTTCTTTCCCTGGATAATAAAGTAGACTTGACAAGCTCAAAACCACGTAACGAGTTCCCGATTACCAGAACGTTCCCCCAAGGTGAAACCTTGGATGATGGCGGAGAGGTCAATAATAATCCATATGTGACCTTTCTGCTCAGATCTGAGCATATTGGACATGGGTAGTGAAGCACCTTGAACCTTTGAGCGGGTCAGCTAACAAAATTACGCAGAGCTATTCGTTAGCTAAGCACCCGCACTTGATGCAAAAGTTTAAGCACCATGGAATTGCGCTAGAAGTATGCCCGATCCCCAATGATATACCCATAACTAAACTACACCAGAGTAGTATGCTGCTCACGAACATGATTATTCAGTGGCTCGCCGGGTCCATGCACTTGCCAAGCTCCCAATACTGCTCAACAACAACGTATCGGTGGCGTTATCCTCGGGCGACCCAGCCATATTTGGAAACTCGAGGTTTTCTTTTGAGTTCTACCAGGTTATTGTTGCAGTGAGACCACAAGCATCCTGAGTCTAGGATAAATCGCCAGACAAAGCCTTGGGGCACCACATGCGGCTTCAGCTAGATCCACTAACGTTTTGCTCTTCCCGAAGTACTCGTCCTTGAACGTAGACAGAAGGACAGGCGTTAAGGCTTTGGGGAAAGCAACGGGATGAGTTCATTCTTGAAAGCGGACCTGCAGGATACGGGCCCAAGATGTTCCGGTTTTTTGATCGCAAGAACAATAAAATACCTAAAGAGACACCTTTACAGAAATGTAGCATGGCGTTTCACGGTTTTAGTCCGGCTAAATATGAATAGTCGTTGTGTGACTAGATCCATAAGCCTCGAACACCCCTCACTATCAAACTGGGTATAGTGACGTCTATGCTTAAGGATGTCTCAGTATATGCGTTGGGTCGAGGAGGAGGGGTGGGGTCTAAAGTAGGTCGGTCCGCACATTGCCCATATGTAGCCTTGCCGGATGAAGGTTCAAGTAAACCAGGTGCAAGACATGTATAAAAACTACCGTATATACAAGGAGGGAGCAGGAATGTAACAGAATGAACTAGAACGAAGTGGAGCATACCGGAACGTCATAGAAGATACCAGAATGTAATTGAGCCAGTGATGACGGGAAATATGCGGCGCATATATACGTATGATTCGGCTGCTTTCAGAGTCTAGATAGGGGTGCGTTGTGCCCCTTGGATCCCTATACTTGTCACTCTACTTTCCCTATCCTTATTCTTTTGATTCCACACATTTTAAATAGAATGTTTTTTATATAACACGTATCGGATATAAATTATGCAGATTTCCATAGGGGTTGCCGATTTTCGGCGAGAATCTCTATATCGTAAGACAGAGCCTTTCATTGCAGTTCCGATTGAATTCTTACAGGCAGGATGCTCGAGACACTGTCAGTTTCAGGTTACCTAACGATACCTCAGCGTAACACACATCACTAGAAGTCGAGAGAGAAGCGCAAGGAGAAAAAATAAGATACTCAAGTCTTCACATTCGTATAGTAGTGCGAGCGGAAGTAGCAATCACCCTACCTGGATGTAAGTTATATATTGCAGGGTTGAAACAATCCCGAAGGCAGCGAATAAATAGAGAGATTTAAATCGCCTGGGTCAATACACAGACGATTACATTGAATCATAAATACGCGCGAAAGGTAAGAATCACCCAAAGCACTCGTGCAACTTTAGTACCGATAAACCTCGAATCGATTGAAAACAATTAAATTTAACTAATTAATCAAGTACAAATGATGGTTTCACATTCACAAATTTTTATTCGTACAATCTCGAGAGTAGCGTTAGGAACAACAAATACGAATCCCCATCCAGTCTCCTAGTAGCGCGTGGTGGCAGCGTCGCGACGCTTAGAAAGCCCCATGGGCGGCAAGTCGTAGTAGGATGTGTTGCGATTGTGCAGTCCTACAGCACCAGTGTAGAATGCGAACATAGCCGAGATGCAGCCGATCACTCCACCCGCCCGAAGGACGCTCACTATATTCAACCAGTTTGTTAACTCCTCGCGAACGGGCGAATTCAAAAACACGTACCACGACCAGTGAAGTGGGCAGCTCCGATGAGTATATATGTGATGAAAAGGAAGAAGAATGTTCCAGCGAGAGGGACAGAGCCGCGGAATGTGCCAAGTAAGAGCATGAGGGCGACGACCATCCACACCATGAACTAAAATACGTTACACCATCAAAATATGTGCTTATATTCGTATGGATTCAACTCACATATATTCCCAGTGCACTGCCGAGCTGAGACGATGAATACGCGCTGAGAGCGCCGGAGCTAGGCCAGTACATAACCCCGTACGAGATCCAGAACCCCCCAAGCATGGTAAAAGCTGACAAGCGTTGAGTTAGACAGCCCAAGCGTCCAATCCCTAGGCATACTCACCAGTGGCAGCAAAGGTATTCCCGTGAGCAAACTCCCACATTCCAGCCAGGAGCTGGCAAAGTCCGCCAACAGCGAGCGCCATACCGATCACAGCGTTAACCTTAGAGAGATATCAGCATATATGCGCACTTGTAAAGGTTAACGCTCACCTCTGTAATGTGACGTGCCCTAGCATTGAAGAGCGACCACATCAGAGTCGTTGCCGCAAACGCAAAGAGCCCAAGTGGACTGGGGTTAGCGATCCGTCGATTAGCGTACTCGGGCATTCCAGGCTTAGACGACAACGATAAGCAAATTGCTCAAGCTTGAACGCGCATTGAATACATACCTGAGAGTCGCGATGAAACAGTCCTGGGCATCCGTTCTTTCCACCATAGCCATCATTGTACCCAGCACCGGAAGTATTGTTGTATCCATCTCCAACAACGGTATGCGTGTAGTCGCTCGCGCTGGGTCTCCCAACGGAGTGGGCAGCATTAGTCTGGCCAGTGTTGTGCGGAATTGGAGCAGACATATCGGTTTGGTAATGGCACTGGGCTAAAGACTGCGTGGAGAAGGGATGATTTTAATGCTGAAAAAAGAGATGGCACGACGCGGGTTTATATAGCCTTCATCGCAGCTATTGTGGAGCGCTTCTGAAGCTTCGCTTCTGGCGGGATTCCAGGCCTCGCCGTCCACGTGACCAGACCGATGCCGACGTAACAAAAGCAATGTGACCCGGGATATCGACGATAGAAAGCACAAAAAATAACTAGCGGACATGGAGAGCCCAACTAGAAACATTGGATATATTATAGAATTTAATTATATTTCCTCGTTTTTTTTTCCCAATCTGCTTACTGATCAAGGCAGGCGCTTACTTCAGGGTCCTACCGATCCTTCAACTACCTTATAACTACATCATAGCACCAGGTATGACCGATTAATCTCGTCACGCCCAGATCTTTAGAACCCGTGGAGGGAAATTATAGTAGACCTTCCCGATGATTAACTTCTACTCTTACGGGCTACGTACCATGCCATCATATAGCATCATCTTACACGCACGCCGCTCCAATTTTATCTTCTTCCTATCCCCTGACTGATAGTAGGAGATGAAGATATATCTTGGCTTCTATTCCGTGTTTCCATATATCGCGCTCCATTCACTTCCGCTGTTCTCGTGCTAGCCTAGACTCACGATCATCGAGAGTTCCAACCGTCCAAACAATCTTCAAAGGTGCATCCGGCATGTCGCCAGCGCGTGCATTTGGTGCTATTGGCTTGCCTACATGGGTTTCTTTAAATCATGGAACCAAGTTTCTGACAATTGCGAGAGAGTGTCATGCAATGAAGATTTAACTTTAGGAAATCCACGGAGGGCAGGAGCACCGCGCTCCCTCTAGTACGCTCGAGCACTGAGCTAAATTAGATGGAATTATGCCCAACATTCATCCTTTAGGGTATTCCTAACACCGCTACTCCCTCGCAACGACACAGTTGAACTGAAAGCTTTAACAGTTTAACAACGTATTAAGGCTATTCGTGAGCCATGTTCTTTAGGATCTCGCTAGCCCAACAATACACAAAGGAGGTGCAACCTACGACCCTCCGTCAGCTCAAAACTAGATCGATTCCGATACTTGAACTAGAAAGAGAAGAATACAGCAGTTGCCAAAGTGCAAGATACACCTGACCACGCGGCCTTTGGCCGTGTGTTCAAAATTACCCCGTTTCGCCATATATGCACCATTTGATAGCAACGTACCAGGGGATAATCGGAGGGCGTTCCGCGTTCTTTTCGAAGGCAACAGTCAATATACAGGCCTTTTGGGTTCTTTAGGGCGTAGCCACGCGCCGCCATTTATCTTTTTTAGGAAAACACGCATTTAGAAACACGTGACAATAGCTGCGTTGCTCGCTTTAAAGGCCGCCATGAGCCGCTTTCGGTTGATTGCGACCCACCATCGTCATGGATGACGACATGACTATTAGATCCTCCTGCTCTACGAACGTCCTCCAGCGTTTTCTCCTCATATTCCTAGGGATTTATTTACTAAATTCTCAACCGTTTGTCGTCGCATTTGATTCGAAAGTCCCTTTTGTTCAGCAAGGCAATGGAAACACTAATATGGAAAAATATCAGCAACATCGGCTCATGTTGATCGAAGAGGAACGCGCTCTGCGTTTCGATGCCGGTTTTATTGCAAACGCGACCTCCCAAGAGTTGAAGGCCACAGAGATTGTGAACGCACTACGACAGCGCGAACAGAATAGTACATGGTACGGAAACCCCAATAAGGAGCCTGGGATGCCATTTTTGCGCGCCAAGGAGACGATTGGTACGTCATTGCTTTGAAATTCAGAGAATAGGGGTGAATATGTACTGAAATTGCCGTGGTTGACAAAGTACAAACCGAACTCTATCGGGTAATCAGAAAGGTAAGTAATATGTTATGAGCCCAGTAAATTAACTAAGCTCATAAGAGATAGATGCCGAAAGGAGCTCTCTTGCACGTTCATCTAGACTCGATGTGAGCTGAATCGTAAATTAAACGGTCATACGACACAACTGATGATTTCTTATCGCACGGACGATAGGTGCGACGCCACATATCTCCTCGAACTAGCGCTCGACTATCCCAGCATCCATCTTCAAGTTCCTTCCGGTCTCAACTCTTCTGCGCCATTTCCAGCTCCCACCTTCAAGCCACTTACGAGCGAACTTACTCAACAATATTCCGACAACCCCGTTCCATCGGATCCGGACTATATACCAAATTCCTGGGTTTCTTTGCGACGAGCGAGGGGCGGATTTCCTGCTGAGCTAGGCCGCACTAGTGGATTTGATCGCTGGGTTGTGGGCTCTATGAAGGTTACCGCCGAAGAGGCTTATATTCAGTATAACACTACTACAAAGGTGCGCTGTAACGAATACTTTTGACCTTGCGTGTGCGCTCATTGCAACCGCAAAGATTTGGGAGAGGTTTAACTCTGCATATAATACCGCTTTGGTAAGTCAAACCCTTTTAAGCTCCGTATTTGAGACTGAGTGAATGATAACACCTTGAACTTGATAGGGTCTGGTTCGATACGAGCCCATTTTGGAGCGGTACATCAACCAACTTCTTATTGCTCAAATCGAGGATGGAATCTCCTATGTTGAAATTCGATTTGGGTTCTTTAAAGCCTGGTATGTTCAAGGGCCCAAGTTCGTGATTTGGTTTCATTACTTAACGAGTCTCGTCCCACAGGGATGTTATCACGGAGGACGGGCTGAAAACGCTCAGCAACAGCCAAGTCATGAATCTCACTCAGAACGCCATCGATAGGGTCAAAGCATCAATGAAAGAACAGGGCCGAGCGGACGAATTCATTGGCGCAAAGGTAAGCCGAGGTACCTTGGACGAAGATGGTTTGACTCAAGGGCGGCTTGTAGGTCATTTACTCGGCAACTCGCTCGATTTCGAACGAAGATATGAAGTGGTATCTCAACGATTGCCTTGAGCTTAAAGTTGAATACCCGGAACTCATAGCTGGTATGTAAAACGTTACATAGTTGGAGATATGGCCATATGACGAGTCATTCAAAACCAGGTTTTGACATGGCTGGTCAAGAAGACCCTGGTCATACATTGGTGTATTTCGCCGAATCTCTCTTGGAGTTCCGCGCAGAGGCCGAAAAGCGCGGACTAGACATTCCGTTCATGTTCCATGCCGTAAGTTCAAAGCTTTACCACACGGCCCGATTGACTCAACGATTTTGAAGGGCGAGACTTTAGATGATGGCGGAGAGGTCGATAATAATCTATACGATGCCTTTCTGCTCGGCTCGAAACGTATCGGACATGGGTAACGAAACGCCTTTAATCAATGAATGGGTTAGCTAACGGACCTATGGGTAGATACTCGCTAGCTAAACATCCGCTCTTGATGCAAAAGTTCAAGAACCATGGAATCGCGCTAGAAGTATGCCCGATCTCCAACGAGATACTCGTAAGTGAACCACACACGAATGAGATACCGCTCACGAACATGACAATTCAGCGGCTCACCGGGTCCATGCCTATGCACCCGCTCCCCATACTGCTCAATAACAATGTACCAGTGGCGTTATCCTCGGACGATCCAGCAATATTAGGAAACCCAGGATTGTCTTTTGACTTCTACCAGGTAAGTTCCCCTACGTCAGGGTAAAGTTTTTTACCTGGTTCTACTTTTCTGTTAGGTGATGGTCGCCAGTAATATCACAAGCATCCTAAGTCTAGGACAGCTCGCTCGACAAAGCCTTGAGGTATTACCCTTAGCTTCAGTTAAATATTTACTGACCTTTTACGCTTCCCGTAGTACTCATCCTTAAACGCAAAACAAAAAGCACGGGCGCTGAGACTTTGGGAGAAGCGATGGGCAGCGTTTATTGATGATATTGTCGCATCAGGATAGGAACCCCAAGAAGTCCCAGTTTTTTGATCGCACGGACAATAACGTATTTAAAGAGACATTGTTGAAGAAATGTAGCATGGACTTTTGCAGTTTTGGTCCGACTAAAGATGATCGGTCGTCGTGTATCCAGTTCCGCAAGACCCAAAGACCCCCACTGCTTAACTAGTTCTGGCCGAGTATGGCGACGTAGATAATGATCAAGGATGTCTCAGTACAAGTTTTCAGTCAAGGTGACACGGAGCGTAAAGCGGATCAATCTGCGCAAAGACCATCTGTTCCTCCACAGGTTGAAGCTTCGATTAGACCAGATACAAGACATATCAGACGGGAAGTACGGGTGTGACGAGTTTTGGCAAGCATCTCTGTTTCATAAAGCAAAGTCTCTCATTACGGTTTCAATTGCATTCTCACAGGCCGAATGCTCGAGACGCCACCAAGTTCAATTTCCCCTAAGATGTCTCAGTGTAGGACTCGTCACCAGAAATCGAGAGGAACCGCAAGAGAGATGAAAGATACCCTAGTCGCTTCATATAACAATGCGAACAGAACCAACAACCGCCAGTCAAAACCACTAGTAGATCCACCAGACAATGAGATCAAAAATATGCTTCGAGTAAGATTATTATCATGAGCGCTACATAGGGGACTTGGCTAATGGTCGCCTGGGAGCCGGTATCAATTTTGAAGGAATTTCACCGCCGATTAGAGCATATGATCACGTGTCCGGACTACGGAGTGGCTCAGGTGGCACTACTCGACGTTTACTCGACTGTAAGTTATATATCGCACGGTTGAAGCAATCCCACAAACAATGAACAAACTAGTTACTTCGGATCGTCTTAGTCGATGACAACAATATTATACCGAATCACGTATTTAGGCTGAGGGTAAGAGCAACGCAAGGCCCTCGACCAACTCTCATAAACTCCAGAGAATGTAAACCTCAAATCAATCGAAAGCAAAATTAAATTGAACTAATCAATCGAGTACAAATCATTGTTCCCCATTCACAATCATTCGTCAAAAAATACAATCGTAAAAGTCTGACGAGCAACATCAAAAACAACAGACAAGCATCACCGTCCAGTCTTTTAGTAGCGCGGATTAGTAGCAGCAGCATCGCCCCGACGCCTAGAAAGGCCCAAAGGCGGCAAGTCATAGTAAGACGTGTTGCGGTTATGCAGTCCCACAGCACCGGTGTAGAATGCGAACATGGATGCGATACAGCCGATTACTCCACCCGCCCGGAGGACGCTCGCTAGATTAGGAAAGTTTGTTAGTTATGAGTAAACATATAGGAAGGAAGGAAGGACGTACTGCGACTAGTAAAGTGGGCGACGCCGATGAGCAGATACATGAGGAAGAGGAAGAAGAACGTTCCGGCGAGAGGGATTGAGCCGCGGAACGTGCCTAGCAAGAGCATAAGGGCTACGATCATCCACACCATAAACTAAACGCAAGGCGCAGTTAGAGCACATCATCGTTCCGCGACACGAGTTGGACTCACGTAGATTCCGAGAGCGCTGCCAAGCTCCGATGACGAATATGCACTGAGACTGCCCGAGCTAGGCCAATAGAGAATTCCGTACGAGATCCAGAAGCCTCCGAGCAGGGTGAAAGCTAGTGGACGCTGAGTTAGCTCAACAGGACGTATCTTCACGATTACACTTACCAGTGGCAGCAAAGGTGTTTCCGTGAGCAAACTCCCACATTCCGGCCAAGAGCTGACAAAGCCCACCGACAGCGAGAGCCATACCGATTATAGCGTTCACCTGGGAGAGGGATATTAGCACATATGCGCATCGCTAAACTCGGGCGCTTACCTCCGTGATATGACGTGCCCTGGCGTTGAAGAGAGACCACATCAAAGTCGTCGCCGCAAGGGCAAATAGTCCAAGTGGGCTAGGGTTGGCGATTCGGCGGTGGGCATACTCAGGCATTCCAGGCTAGTTGGATGATACTCAGCGAGTAGTTCAGGTTTGAGCGACGGAAGAAACGTACCTGGGAGTCACGATGGAGGAGTCCTGGGCGTCCGCCCTTTCCACCGTAGCCGTTGTCAAC
>JANWGL010010248.1:0-13501 GCA_025200755.1 Ceratobasidium sp. C01 | reverse complement strand
CAAGGTAAGCGTGTATAGACAAATATGATATCTCACCAGTGTAGAACTAAATTGTAACTATCCGCTGATACGGAGTCCTGCGACCGTTACTCCATGTCCGACCCTCTCAGCGCGAACGCTGTACGCAAGGACACCGTCTACGTCACCTTATCGCACCCCAATTCCCGCTCATTCCATCCGGGATCACCTTCACTGAGGTTGCCACCCAGACTGGAGCTTGAACAGAGCCTATGTGGTGAGTAACTGTGCCTGGCTAAGGAGTACGAATTTCAGCACATGCGAAAAAGACTCGTCATGAAGATTCTGGCTTCCCGCACCTGAGGTGCTTGATGCTCCATATGGACTCTTACCCTGTAATAATCTTAGGTAGCGGTGAGTGTTGCCATGGCTCATATGCTTCCTAAGCCTTCACCTTCTGCCCTCGCCTTGCCTGATATGGTATCCCCGAAGCGAAACTTTGGGGCGATGATCTTCAAAGTTAAACTAGGAATTGAAGCGCAGCGACTAGGATGGCCGTTTATGCCAGCCCCAGACCAGGCCAGTGCCAGCGCATACTACTGCGCCTGGAGTTCGATATACCTTTGTCTTATCTGTTTTGTTGCTGGCGTAGGAAAAAGCTCAGGATCTCTATCGACTTCACGAGCATGCCCGATGCAATATCTTTATTGAATGATATTCGCCCCACGTCTGGAGCACCCGGCGGTATGTTACCAAGGGGGCCGGAACCAGTAAGTAGCCTATGGCGAAATCTTGCACTAAAGATAATTCCCACACCAGTGGGAAATAGTTATATCCAGGCATCACGCGCACACCGCGCCGACGTCGGCCAAGGCGGCTGCGTCCGGGGCTGTGATGGCGCTCGAACCCAAGTTCATAGCATATGCCCTAAATCACCCAGTGGATGCACGTTGGTCTTTGTTTGAAGCCCGATGAGGTGCGTCACTGTTCACAATCAATCCTCACATGTCACCACTGTACCCCACGATGATTAAGCGGTATGCATACAGACCAGGAACATGAAGTTCGGCTTCGTGCCTTCGGTTGGATCTGCTGATCCTCCATGGCCACTGTGACAGTATCTCTAGTTACGTCGGGGAAAGCACATGGTAAGCTGCTTCTCCGAGTCGGACCACTTAAGTTAAACTTGCAGCCTACGGGTAATGTTGCTGTATCGATTCAATCGAGTACAGCCGCAGCACAGGTGGCGCCTGATGAGCCCCCTCGGTTTATGGGGCTCTCAACCAAGCGACGGTATCTTCCAAGGCAGGGCGGAGAGAGCGTCGGCGATCGACAGTAAGGTACGAAATGGGTGCGTCGGTTGATGGGGCCAGCTCTACGGGCCTGGTCTAGCATCGGCTTCCGGTTCTCTCGTTGTAACTTAACATTTCGAGCAAGACTGGAAGACGAATCACTTTCACTAGAACTTGCGTTTCATCCCCCAGTCGCGTAATCTAGCGAAATGGATGAGGAAGCTACCTCGACTTCACCGGCTGAATGTGATGGGGGTGGCAAAGCTGCTGTGTGGCCCTGCCCCCCGCCTATAAATTGGCGGCGGCTTCGGAGCGCAATCATAGGAACCTCTCGACCTTCCACCTCTCATATATCCCTTGCTTTGCTTTACGTCCCGTTCGGTTCTGAGTCGTGAGTATGACCTGGGCACTTGTTTGGTCTTCGCTTGCTCTAGTAGGCACTGCTGCTTCGGCGAAGTCGTTGCCAAGGAGTCTTACCACCAGCGGCGCGAGTTTTGCGTCTCAGACCTTCGACTACGTCGTCGTCGGAGGCGGAACGGCTGGTCTTGCGGTTGCTGCTCGGTAAGCATGATTCATTTGGAGCTTAATAGTAGACTGAGTGAAATGCGTCAATGTTAAGTCTGGCCGAGAACAATTCGATTACTGTGGGCGTCATCGAAGCTGGTCAATACATCACAAACGACCCTTTGATTGATACTCCTCGTAAGTGACCTGCGATGATGATCGCATCTGTGTCCCTCACACTCCCATTTCAGAACTTTTCGGAGCGACGCAAGGGAATCCCCAATATGATTGGCTCTTTGAATCGACTCCTCAGCCCAAGCTGAACAACCGGGTTATGGACATGCCGAGGTGAGTTGTTTAAGGCTAGTCCTTGATCTCATTCTAACCCACCTAAAGGGGGAAGGTCCTTGGCGGATGTAGCGCGGTTAGTGTGGCTTTGTTTGTGCACTCGAACCAATTATTAACGCGGGAGCAAATTATTATAGCTTAATTATATGGCCTTCGATCGAGCATCGAAGGCTGAGTATGACGGTAAGTCGCATATCAGGTGCACCGAAGCAAAATGCCTAGCCCTTTTCTCGGTATAGCTTGGGCTACTCTTGGCAGTACCGGATGGAACTGGAATGGTAAGTCAAGCGAGCAAGTACAATCTTCAGCCGAAACTGACTCTGGTACATGTACAGGGCTGCTGCCTTACATGAAAGCTGCAGAAGACTTTCAGAATACGGACCCGTTCAGGAACTATTCAGGTAGTCCGTCTACGAATATTTATCCGTCCCAGGGGACCGACGGGGTAATTGCGAGCGGTTACAACAGTAAGTAACGCCTTACGTTGTTTTACTAGTGCGGTTTATTAAACAAAACTTGCTAGCCTGGTATAGTGACATTTCAACGCCGTACGGTCAAGCGGTGTACAACTTAGGAATTCCTCCTAATTTCGATCCTGTAAGTTCTCATGTTCACCGCCAATATCACCACTAATATAGTATGACCACAGGATAGCGGCAATGCGTACGGCCTGTTCAACGTCCCCATGTCTGTCAATAGGACTACTGGCAAGAGGTCGTACTCGGCAAGTACTTACTATGCATACAACGCCGGTCGATCGAACTTTGTGGTCTTGACTGGAGGCCAAGCTACTAAGATCGTTTTTTCGAACACGACCGTCTCTGGTAACCGGGTGGCGACCGGTGTCACGTTTGTCTCAAATTCGGCGACATACACCGTTCAAGCTCGCAAGGAGGTCATCCTTTCTGCAGGTCAGTTGAATTAGCGAACTCGGTCGTACTAGAATTGACAAAATCGGTTGTTCGCTAGGCTCTTTACAATCTCCGCAACTGCTTGAGCTTAGCGGTATCGGCAATTCAACCATTCTTCAACAGTATGGCATTACTCCATTGGTCAACCTCCCTGGAGTTGGAGAGAACCTACAAGACCATATGTTCATTGCTACATCATACGAACTGAAACCTGGAAAGACCACTTTCGATATTTTGCGCAATAACGCTACATATGCAGCACAAGCTCAGGCGCAATAGTGAGTCAAATTTGCTGTTTTGTTATCGAAGAAAACTTATCCTTTGTCTAGCGCATCGACACATGATGGGATATATGCTGCCACTCACTCGGCATTTTCGTTCATCAACTTGGCGTCCTATGTCAACAGTACCAGGATTTCTTCAATGACGACGCAACTCAACAACGAGATCGCCGCTTCAAATCCTACTACCCTGCAAACGGCTCAATACAATATTCAGAAACAATGGCTTTCGCAGAAGCTTGGTCACCTGGAGATCATCATGTATCCTGGTTCGTGATGGACCCGTACCAGCTTAGAGACGCAGCTTACCGTTTATCCTAGGATACTTTGCATTCAGCGGACCTAAGGCGAATACGTCTTATATTTCCCTCCTGATGGCAATGCAACACCCTTTCTCGCGAGGAAACATTGTAAGTGCATTTATAGCAAATAATCACAACGAGGTTGGTTACTCACGGCTTTCACTTTTAGCATATTGGCTCAGCTGACCCTCTGGTCAAAGCCACCTTCGATCCTAAGTATTTCTCAAAGACAATAGGTCCGTGTTGTCGCCCGTTCACTCAGCATCATTTTTCTTACGTATACCCTCAGATCTTGATACTCTCGTAGAGGCCGTCAAGTTTGGACTGAAGATATCTCAGACGGAACCGCTTGCTTCGGCCATTGTTGCTCGACAGGATCCTGCGCCGGGGGTAGTTTCAGACGCGGATATCACCTCGTACGTGAAGACGTATGTGGAATCGGTTTATCATCCGATCGGTACGACACCTATTCTACCTGCACTCTTTTGCGTCGCTCACTTGTTTGAAACAGGGACCGCTGCGTTGGCTCCAAAGGCCTCGGGAGGTGTCGTGGATGCGAATCTGAAGGTTTATGGGACGACTAATGTTCGCGTGGTATGTACACATACTTGGAGAGTTTAACACCTCTTTAACCTTTCGTTCCTTAACAGGTGGACGCTAGCGTGATCCCCTTGCATATGGGGACCCACATTACGAGGACCGTTTATGGGATTGCTGAGAAGGCGGCGAGCATAATCAAGTCAGGCAATTAACGAACATATTATGGGGTTATAAGGGATATTTTGAATGGGATACACGACATGACATCGTAAACGTTATAATACATCAGTTATTTTTCAAAACATGATTGCCAAATCTGCAAAAGCTCATTCCTTTTGAAGAAGTTCATTAACCGGACTGATTGCGGTTCCGCACGTGACATCCGCGTCCACAGTGTCAGCGGCGTTGGGTCTTGCGCCTAGCCACCACCAACGTTCTCATATCATGTTTAGTTTCTTCCGTTCGCTCGCCTTACCGTTACCTACGTTTGGAATCGCATTACCGGCAAATATTCAGCGTCGCTTTTTGTCTTTTGTTCTAAAATACTTTCTTGGCCACCTGGTAAAGCCGGGACAACTTGATGACCATAAGATCGATGCGCAAATAGGTAGCGGCCGGGTTGAGATCAACGATGTACAATTAGACGATGCAGTGAGTACCTATCGAATGCCATATAGCACTATAACCCACGCTTTCCAAAGGCTATCAATAATCTGCTCGTTGGACTTCCTGTTTCGCTTCGGGACGGTTCTTTAGGAAATGTATCCGTGAGAGTGCCTTGGCCAAATGTCCTTGCAGCGCCTTTCTCCGTGTCCGTGTCTGGAGTATCTTTAACTCTTGTGTTGCGTCGAACTCCCACGTCACAATCGACCGCCACTGCAAACGCCGATCTTTCTGGGTCTGTCGCTTCCCTTGTGGCCGAGACTTTCGTCCACCAGAATCTATCAGAGGACGAGGGAAATGCTTTACGACAGTCTATTCACGCCGATCTCCCCCTGGAATCACCTGTGGCCGATGCGTTCTCTATGCCGGGGTCGATGGATCCGTTTTTGGATAGTACTCTAGCTGCATCTATAGACGAATCAAGTTCATTTACAGACGAAGAAGGAGTAGGAGTTTTAACTGCGGTTGTCGAACGCCTTATGGCACGATTCACTTGCTCTGCCCGCGACATATCCGTGACTTTGATCCATGAAGGTCATGCATCTTTCCAAGTTGCGGTCTCCGAGTTCTCTTACAGCGATGGTCCTTCAGAATCTAATAACATCACGAAATCTGTATCTGTACGGGGATTCTCTTTATCAACCACTATTCTCGAACCTCTATATCCTTCAACCCCGTCGTATTCTTCTACCTCTCCTCTTGGTTCACCCGGTCGCCATGATTCTGGGGACGACAAACAAGACAGCATGATGCAGAGTATCGCATCGTTGGCAGATTCTGTCATGTTCCAGAGCGCCGTGTCTACTGCTCATCCCGCTTCAGTGTCACCCGCGGCTAGCACTCGACCGGAGCAATCTCACGCGCAACAAATCTTGAGCCTTTCTGATGAAGCTGTTTCTATCACCATTGCGACTCGATCTCGTGGCCCTGCTACTCCGAATATTTCCTCGCTCCCGGCTGCTCGCCAGCGGCCCCCCAAATTTAGTATTAATGGCACTATGGGTTACGTGGCGTGCGCTTTGCGTCCAATCGATGTTGGATCGATCCTACGTGCGCTTGCTCTCGTCAAGCCCGCGCCCAGCGCGACTCCCGATAATACAACTTCACGGCCCGAGCCAAAGAAAACTATGCCCACATTTGAGGGGTCGGGCCGCATTCGGGGTATTGTGGTCGTTCTCCTGCTAGAAAGGATGCACAGCCCTACGTACCCGCGTTCTCAGCTTGAAACCGAACTCTCAGAATTCTTCAAACATCCCACCCAATCGCTATCTACACCGCACTTCCGCGCCCGAGTCGACCTTATTGAACCGTCATTCAGCGCTTCCGGAGATGTTCAAGTCAAAGTCAGCGAGCTCTCTGCATTCCGTATGCAAGGGGGTCATAACCCACTGGCTAGTCCTATGCTCATCTGCGACCCAAATCTCGATTCTCAGTATTCGGTCAACGCCAATGTACCTGTATTTGACATCGTCGATTGGACAAAGCCGTCCTCACATGCTGGTCCTCCAAAGATCTCGGCCTGGCGGTTACGTGCTATTCCAGGGCAAAAGCCCAAAGCGAGCGGCAGTCCAAGTTCAGCTATTCGAGTGCATATGGAGAAATCTGGAATGATAGATGTCGCGATGTTGCCGTTGCACATCTTCCTGGACCTTGGCGTACTAGAGGACGCCGTATCTTTTGCGCACAGCATTGGCTCGGTGGGACCAGATGTCATGAGTGATGAGGATGAGCCTGAAGTTGAAAACCCTACTCCTCCTTCTACCCCACGATTCGTTCGCTCCGTCGTTGATGATATGGAGCAAATTGAGAAGAAGGTGAGTCGCGGTACCTCAGTCATTTTCTCTGCGCTATCATTGATTTGAGACTTCAGACTTCAGAAATATCTGTGCATTGTCCGCTCATTCGAGTACAACTTCGGACGCCCTCCCCTCCTAACAAACCACAACGGTCAGGAGCTATTGTGGTCGATGTGCACTCCCTGAGAATCGTAATTGGGTCTGGTCCCATCGAAGCCCGTTGGGGACGTCTCTTAGTTGCGTCTTCAAACGTTGGCGGTTAGTCCTATCCTGGTCATTTTAGATTCCGAGCTAACAAACGCACAGATACGAAAGCAACCACAATCTTATCCTTGGGTCCCCCTCGGGCTAATACTACAAGCTCACATGTCAAATCCTTTGGAGGCACAACGCCTACTCAGAAGGATCCTTCTTCTGTGGGGCCGGAAATGTCTCAGGTAGTTGTGCGCACAGGCACTAACACCACACTCGAACTTCAGCTTCCTGTGCTCTACGTGCTCTTGACTAAGTTTGGTATTGATGGCATTCAGTTGTGGGTGGATGACGCTACACAATGGGCAGAGCGAGCGTTCGACGAGCGGAGACTGGATCAGTCTCGTGATGCGAGTCTGATTGGGAGTCGATTCTTTGCGAGAAGTGGAAGCCTGGGGACTGTCGAAACTGTAGGAGCAACGTCCAAGAGCCAGACAATTATCTCGATAAACTTGGACAAAGGTGAGCTTTAGCGTTTTGACCAGGATCGTTGCTGAAATTCCATGACTAGCCGACATACAGCTATTGCTTCCGCGACAGAGCTCCATCGAGTCTACTGAAGTACGGGCATTTGAGATCACCGCGAGCGGACTTGAGATTCTGTTGGAATCAAAGCTCGATGGCAGGGTGTGTACTAGTCCGTGCGAACTCGTTGGCCCTAGCTGATATTTTAAAAGGACGAGACGCGTATAACTACGTCGGTGATGGACGCAATGATCAAGGACGGAAGCGGTTCGCCCACAGAGTCGACGATTTTGGCTCGGACACACTCATTGAACCTGGTAAGCGGCTATTCCTTTGTCCAAAAGCTGCTAACCAACGCTTTCAATAGGCAGGGCACACCAAACCGGTCGTCAAGCTTGTCATCAATGCCATTGTCGATCCGGAAACCGCCGGCCGTGAAAACCGCATCAAAGCCACTCTTACTGGAATTACCTTCACCCTAGACAAAACGTATGCGTGGGCGGAAGACTTGGCTATTTTCTTCAAGGCGCCGCCAGGGGTAAGTAGCTTTCCTCACAGATGAACGTAAATAACATTCGCAATACAGACTTTTGAAGCGGTCGTGCCAACCGAACGAATGCGCTTAAACCTTTCCCTTAACGACTCTTGTATTAAGCTGGTTGCTCCGAATCATCCTGGCGCGCTTGTTGTCGTAGCATATGAAGTACAGTTTGGCACGGACATCATCGGTGGCGCCCCAGAAACTATATCTGATGCGTCGTTGAACACTGTAACCGTGCTATTGGTCGACGAAGAGAAACCGGAGACTGAGGAGGTAACCAATACACCATCCAAGGTTAGGTTTGCCAACGACGTCGACATCTGGAAGGTAAGCCTGCCAAGTTATTCGTAAAATATACACCTAAACTTACTGTATATGCTCTCCTAGCGCAAAGGATTTGCCCCCCTGCTAGTTGTTGATGGCCTGGAAGCTCGGATTACAGCTAAGAAGGAGTCGCATCCACCCGTGGTTGTGAGTAGTGCAAGGTCGGGTTTTCGATCTCTCTAACAGTCGAGCATGTCTAGGTCGATGCGTCCCGAGTTAAACTCGGTATTGTCGCTTGTGCTGATACGCTGGGAGCCCTCGGGTCGTTCGGCGCTGACTTAGCAACTATGTTCCCGAAACCACCGCCGACGTAAGTGTCTAGTGCATGAATCCCTAAACGAACGCTAGACTAACCTACACCCTCAGCGGGAAGCCCAAAATCTATACTGTGCAGAAAACAGATACAACTTCGGGTGGCCTACGTGGTGCCGGTGTGATGGGTTCGTGTAGCGGTTCCGTTTAGGCATTTTGGATTATTGACTTACACGACATATTAGGTGAAGTCGAAGAGGATACAT
Organism: Ceratobasidium sp. C01; assembly: GCA_025200755.1. Classification (NCBI taxonomy): domain Eukaryota; kingdom Fungi; phylum Basidiomycota; class Agaricomycetes; order Cantharellales; family Ceratobasidiaceae; genus Ceratobasidium; species Ceratobasidium sp. C01. The sequence goes on along the minus strand of JANWGL010010248.1, from coordinate 4,806 downwards.
TCCGCCGGGAGCCTGAGTTAGGGTATACTCCAGACATAATTGACGATAATGTCCCCACCAACACAGAATACCTCGACGAATCGTTTGGAGCAGAGGCAGGAGTAATAGAGCTCCCAGAAGACGAGTTATTGGATGAGTCGACGGATGACGAGGACATGTCCGAGTCTATGACTGGGTCTATGCTCGACTCGCACGCAGATATCCGGTCCGATATACCAAGGCCGGCGCATCTCGCCGAATCAGTATCTCAGACAACGGATATTGGAGACAATACGCGTGGAGAGACGGTCACACTGCTAGTTCCCGATTTCCAAATCGTTGAGGATTATTTCGAGACGATAGAGCCAGAGCCGATTTTGAGCACAGACACCAAGTTAGTACACTCAATTTGTTTCGGCTGGTACTGACTCCGAGGCGGTATTTTGCAGTGACGGCCTGAAAGCCTTTAGTTTGAATATCCAAAACTGCGACGTTACGGTCCGCCTTCACGATGGGTACGACTGGGAGAAGACGCGAGTCGCAATAGAGCAAGGACGGAAAGCAGTCCGACGGCGCCTAGAGAAGATCCGACAACTCCTCGCGAGCGGCCAGGTTCCAGACGAGAGCGTCGAAGATACCCATGCGGTCCTATTCAACTCTATCTATCTTGGACTACAGCAAGGCCTCGACGAAATGGAACCCGAAGACATGCTGGCCGCAATCGACCAGGAACTTGCGGACGATGGAGGAGATACAGCTACCGTCAGTTCGTGGCAGACGTTTGCTGGGCAGGGTCAATCGGGAGGGCGACCGATGCACAAACGAAAGCCGAGTAAAACTTCCGGGAAGAGCCGTAGGCTCACTCGTTCACGCGGTCCGAGGATCGAGGTATGCCTTCGCGGGCTGACCGCCTCGATGGATCAATTCGAGCCGACCGAGCCTACAGCGATGCGTGTGCTAGTGACCGTGCGGGACCTAGAGATTCTCGATCATATCAAGACGTCGACATGGAGCGCATTCTTGACGGGCATGGCTGCTGATTCTCGGGGCAACGTGAGGGAGACAGGATCGAATATGGTCCGCGCAGAGTTGCGTGTGGTCCGGCCGGTGCAGGGGGCTTCTGTGGAAGAAGGACGACTGAAAGTATGGTTTCCTCGAATCGCGCTCCATGGTATATGCTAACTTTCTATTGCAGCTAAAAATACTACCTATTCGTTTGCATGTGGACCAAGACGCTCTAGATTTCCTGAAGAAGTTTTTTATGTTCAAGGACGGCGAGACTCAGGAAAAGGCTAGCGAAGATAAGCCTGCGGAAGAAATGTTCCTTCGTAAGTGCGCGGCACATGGTTCACATCCTGTTTACCTGACCTGGTTTTTCAGAGCACGTTGAGGTATTCCCTGTGGATCTAAAGTTAGACTACAAGCCAAAGCGCGTGGATTACCGTGCACTTCGTGAGGGAAGAACCATCGAGCTTATGAATTTCTTCCACTTTGAAGGGGCTGAAATGACGTTGCGGCATATCACATTGTCAGGGGTGCGTACCCTACACATCTTACCCTCACTTGGCACAAGTTTGAACACCGTATGTAGATTACCGGCTGGGCCCGCCTGGGAGATACACTCAACGACCTCTGGACGCCGGATGTGAAAGCCACCCAACTCGCCGAAATTGTAGCAGGCATTGCACCATTCCGTTCGCTTGTCCGCGTGGGTGCAGGCGTCGCGGATCTCGTTCTTCTTCCAGCTTCAGCAGGCTGGCGTCGCGACCGTCGCCGAGAACGAGGTGTCCGCGGTGCTGCGGCCGAAGCTGCTGCGCTCGGCGCCCGTTTAGCCACGGGAGCTCAAGTCGTATTGGAACGGGCTGAAAGTATGCTCGGAGGTAACGCAGCGAATGAAGAAGGTGGGTCTGGGTTTATGGGAGCACGACCCGGACCGGGCCTCAGCGCCTTCCGTGGTCCGTTGACCGCTATTCCAACGACGCCTGGTGGAGAGTGGGACGGCAGCGCCTCTGTAATGGCCCTCACTGCTGGGGGTATGGACGAAGAAGGGAACACGAGTGACGGGGGCTCGGACGGCGAAAGGATGATCAGCAGGTACTCTGAGCAGCCGAGGGATATGAGGGAAGGCATCCAGTCTGCGACTCGCGCGCTGCGTAGGAATGCGACGGCCGCCGCGCAGACCATCCTCGCTATACCAATGGAGGTTTATGAGCAGACGGAGAATGAGGTAAGTTTATTGTAATGCATTTATTAAACTTGGTGACTAATTCCTGCACTTACAGGGACCAATTCGCGCTGTGGTACGCGCAGTACCCATCGCAGTGCTCCGCCCCATGATAGGCGCAACCGAAGCCATTGGCCAAACCCTCCTCGGAGTACGCAACTCGCTCGACCCCTCTGCCGCCATCGACGAAGGATCAAAGTGGAAACGCCGTTAACGACAAGTCGATACGATAATACTGATTTTGAGTTTAAAGTCTTGCATCTGTGTATGATTTATGACCCCCCGCTGCTCGTGCTGTATAGAAAGACCTGGTTTACAATGTAACATATCATATATGCATTTAGGGACTTGAGAGAAAGCGAAGAAACGACAGAACTGAAAAATCCAAACGTAAATGAATGCGTGCATGAAGCTCAATCCATATCCATGCCCATACTCATCCCACCCCCTGGCACAAGCGCGCTCTTCTTTTTTCTCGACGAAGACTTGGCGAGCACCTTGACCTTTTCCTTCAACACCACAGTCTCCCGAATCGGCTCCACCAAATCGTCCAACCTCACATCCTCCTCCTCTTCCGCATCCTTCTCTCCCTCCTCCTCTTCCACCGAAGCCACAACCTCCTTCTTCGACGCAGCCAACTTCTTCTTTATCCTCGACGCCAGTACTCGTTCTCTCGCCGTCGCCATCCGCGCCTTCCAGAATGCCCGCTCGCGACGAGCCCGGACTTCGGTGACGCGCTGCATGGCCTTGAGCGTCGTTTGGACGAGCTCGCGGTCGTATCGGACGGGGATGTTGCGCCTCTTTTCGAATTCGAATGTAGAGTCCTAGCATCAAAGTCACAAGGTGAGTACAAGTATGCCAGACAAAGTAAGAAAGAGGCACTGACGATAGTCATCTCCTTTCCAGCTGCCTTCCTAAACGCCTTGGTCCATTTCACTTTACGAGGGTTCCGCTTCATTCTATACACCCGCACCACACATCAGCCAAACATTCCAGCTAAATTCTCACACGGAACCTACTTGAAGTTCTTATGACATCTACCACAACCAATGTCAGCACACCACCCCCCGACCAAACCAAATTCACTCACTTGGACGTGCAGAACCTAAACACCTTAGCATCGTTACGCACAAACGCAGACCCTACAAAACCAACTCAATAACACTCTATAATACTAGCGCAGTAGACTTACCATGACCAGGGTAGACATTAGTCGAGCAAAAATAACACTTCTCCACACGCATGATGGACCTTGTGGTGGCAGCCTACGAACAGAAATCTTCCGTTATCTAATAGATTACCCCAACACAGCCACTTCATCCCAAATCCCGCCTTATCTTATCTCAAATGAAACCTAAAACGGTATAAAGACCTACAAACACATTTGCACGCACAAGCTCTTATCGCAGCGTCGCTCAATCGAATACTGTACGTGATAATTCATTCAATATTGTTATGGTATTTTGACAAAAAAAACCAACTGTACAATTTACAAGTGGGACGTGATATCACAAGACAAATGCGACAACCAAAGAAGTGTGTGCAAGGCAAGCAAACCTCCGACTCGCGTGTGTGTAAAGTGGAGAGAAACAAAAACGAACAAAGAGATAGTGATACAACCCCCGTCTAACCGATGGCATGTGTGTGCGTGTAATATATAATGAATCAGAGATAGAGAGAAACCGAAAACCGAAATTGGAGCGTGATGCCCACCACCGCTAAGATGGTGTGCAAGACGCTCGCAGGACCAAGTCAAATGAGATCGTTGCGTCGTCTTCCTCCCCCTCATCATGTCGTCGTAAATAAAACCCATGTTGAACCCCAAACCCCAAAACCCGAGATTCATCCCAAATACGGCCCCAATCATCCCGAATACGACCTCCTCAAATCCTTCGCTCGCCGACTCCGTCCCCTCGGCGGGAAATCCTCCACATCCCGCCTCCTCAACGGCCTCGCAGGCTGCACCAGCGCAAGCAAAAGCAGCGCAACAGTTAACACCGCAGTAGCCACCACGAATATCGCCTTGGGGAACGCAGCGACCGTCAACGAATAGATAGATCCGAATAACATCGGCTACAAATAAATATAACAATAAGTCCCACCATCCAGATAAACTAATAAAAGGAGGGAGGACTTACGGATAAGACAGTGCTAGAAATACTCCCCAACATCGAAAGCGCACCAAACAACCTCCCCACATCCCCCTGCTGCCCAGGCCCCAAAATCCCCAAAGCAAGACTCTGCATCGCCGGACTCGTACCCCCACCAAACGCACTCAACGTAGTCGTCATCACAAACGCCGCCTGCGAACTCGACGAGCACAGCAAAAAGTAGGAAAGAAATTCCATGCACATGCTTATTCGGGCTACGCGTAGGTCGAATTGTTGTTCTCGCGCGATCCGGACTGAGCGTTTGATGAGTTGGGCGTTTGCTACAGGATCAGGTTGGGGAGGTGGGGTGAGTGTGCCGGATGATGCGGTGGAGGACGTAGGCGCAGGAGACGACGATAGCGCATCGGGAGGTAACGATGTCGTCCGCGCCGATATGGGAGACGGGACAATCGAAATCGACCCATGCGGGGAGATATGAGACGGGAACGACTC
>JANWGL010010212.1:0-10697 GCA_025200755.1 Ceratobasidium sp. C01 | reverse complement strand
GCCATTAAATCGATTGCCTTGAGAGTTTAAAGGCGATTTTTGAGCTAGGGAGTGCTCGTTGGCTAGGTTGGCTCTTAAGTTGCTGGGGAGAACGGTCCAAGCTCGACCAAGGGGGGGATCACTGTGTCTGCTTGGGCCATTACACAGCACCACGAGGATCAAGAAGGATGGAAATTACCGCTGGTTGGGTCCGGAGCGGCTGCCATATTTTGACTCCGCCAGCCACTAAATCACACAAGGTATGGCCATACAGTATTAATGTTTGGAACAGTTTTAATATCTATTTTCTACATGAACTCATGTTGTAAATTCCTCCAACTCATAAGCACAGAACAGGACAACAAGGCAGGCTTCGGGATAATGTGGCTTTGTTTGTACACGGAGATCCCTTAATGATGCCACGTGACCGAACAACAAAGATCACGAGTTTGTAATTAGTCCACCCACTGCGCAACACTCGCGGAGTAGACTGAGGTTCGCGCCACTTCGGAGAATGTCCCGTTCTCGTACTTCATTATAGCAATATAGCCAACGTCTGAGTCGCTGAGCGAGCTGTATAAGGCGCCTGCACTGTCGATGGAGGCAGGAGCGGCGATGATCGCAGCAGCAGCGCCTCCGCTCGATGACATGGTATACATGAACCGCATATCTCCGATTCCCCCATCCGCCTCGAGGCCAAATCCCGCTACGTAGCCACTTGTAGAGGACGCACGCCCACGAGTCGACGCATATAAGATAGATGAATCGGATGATATGGCCACTTCGTCCGACCAAAAGACGGAGGTAGAGCATTCTTGCCCTTCAAACAAAGGTCAGCACGCCAACGTATACGGATGAGGCTTTCTCCCACCTGAAGGTATGATACTGCTACCCGAGGTCCAAGACAGAGTACCGTTTACCGAAATAGCGTAAGAATCAACCCGGCATGAGTTTTGCTCGACGACGTAGAGGGTGTTTCCGTCTGCGCTGAAAGTAAGATGCCTTGGACCATCGGTACTATTGTGAGTAGTAAATTGGCCAATCGACGCCAGAGTGCCATTGGATTGCACTTGAAAGAAGGTGGCTTCAGTATACAGCCTCAGTGGTAATAATCACCCAACGCACCGCTGTATGCCCATATTTGCTCCTCGTCAATATCTGCAACATACGCTAACTGTCCGGATGGGGATACAGCAATGCCATGTCCGAAGCTCGAGCTGCTAAGGTTGAAAGTTTGGATGGTGGTGAATGGGCTTGATGCGTTGATGGATGTAGTAACGGTGCCCATCGTGTTGCTAACGGCGTATATGCTGCCTGCGGCGTTTCCGTTCGAAGGCGCAACGATATGAAGAGGACGCGAAGATCCAAAGGAGAGAGTAGACGCAAGTTGCAGTTCATAGGAGGTTTTGTCGATGGTGTATGCATCCAAGGTGCCCGGAGATGACCAAGCTGCACCATACACAGTAGTTTTATTGGCCTGGATATAGCGTTTAGTATACATCCATTGGGCTGGATACACCTACACTTACGTCCAAAGTAAACCACCCGTGCGCGGCAGCAGTCGTAGTGTTTGATATCACAGTTAGCGTTCCTGCATCGCTGTCAAACTCCAAGCCAGCTATAAATGCGCCGTTGAAACTAGCTGCGAGCAAGTGATGAACTGACGCCAACGAGGAAGAAAACAGGGTACAGAGCAGAACCGCTGAGCGAGCATGAAATCCTGGCATGATGGATTAAAGCTGAAGGTGTTTGAGCCGTGAAGATTAAAAGATATACCAAGAGTTCTTTGTCCATTATATAGCACACAGAGGGCTAGAATACAATGCTGCGGTCGACTAACGAGCCTGCTCCGCAGCTCCCTTCCCGAAGAGAACGCGCCGCAGTGAGCAACCACGAACCGGTTCTCAAAAGACCAAAGTATTTGAAACCGTATTTCTTATCAATAGCATACAGTACCAAGGTGGCGATACAGTCCCCATCAGAGTGTATGCGCAGAGTATGACTTTAGGCAGATACTAACAAGTTACCTGGCCCGTGCGATCCCAGTTGTACGCGTTCTAAGCTCCAGCCCGAATAGAAGCAAGATCGAAGAAGCCCAAAAGTCCAAATTAGACGAATCCCGGGATTTTCGTCTCGGCGCGCCCTTGCGGAAGAACGCGTGTGGCACGTGCGCCTTCTCGACGACTCAGGAGAGGCAGCCCGCATATTTACAGTACATATTAGACATCCTATATGCGTGGCCTCGTTTGGTGGATCCCGTTGAACTTCTAGTGCTCGTGTTTGTGAGTGGTAGGTATGAAGGGAAGCACGGTAACCGGGAAGTTAAACACGCCAATGTGATTGCCATGGCATGGCTCCGAGGAATGTAAGACCTATACCTGTAGCTCGTACTGTGCGTCGGGTCGGACGCAATTCTTCGCCCTTGCTCTCAGCCCGATGGGTGAGACATATCACAGGGGCGATGGAGCACAGGGTACATCACCGATTTGCGATTGTAGGTCAGGCGCCATTTATTTGGTTACATCACCCCTTTTGGCAGAATTAGCTCTACGAGTAGAAGACTTGTTGGGGCATGACATTAACTATTCTGGCCCCTATCGAAATCTAGCCCCGCCCAAAAACGATCCCCGAGATCGACCAAGAACCGTGCTGCTTCCATGGCCGGAACTGCATCTCGATGTTGTGTTCCCGCCCCTATTTGTGTATACTCTTTGGCCCCAAGAAGTATCGGAAACAGATTCGTAACGTGAAAGGCTTTAGGAGATGTTTCTCGAAGTCGATATCACAGGGGGGAGTTGGTGAATTCATGGGGGGCGCTCGGGTATAAAACCCATGGTTCAAGTGCTGAAATCCTCATTCTCCTCTCCCTCTTCTCTCCTTTGCATCGCCGACTCTTCCAAACTACCACCACCTTTCCACTCGCCCAGAATGCAATTCACTCGCCTCTTCGCCCTCGTCGGCTTCGTCCTGTCTGCCGGCATGCTCGTCTCGGCCGTCCCCGCGGCTGTTTCGGACGGTGTCGTTGCTCGCTGCTCCGGCGGATGCGCATCGGGAACCGATGTTCTCGGTCTGGTTCTCGATCTCAAGGCTGAAGTTGATATAACTTTGTCTAAGCTGGGTAGGTGCCAGTCTTGAGCCGCTTTCGGGGCATCCGCTAACAGGTAGTCTGTTCCTAGATACTTGCAAGCAGACGGGCTCTAATCCCACTGAGCTTTTCGTCGAACTGGCTGTCCTGGTTGAAGAGTGCAAGCAAGCTGTCGCCGCCGTTGAAGTGGACGTGGCGGGCGCGTACGCTGGTGTTAAGACCGAGGTTTCTAACATTGTGGCTAAAATCATCCTGGTAGGCGGCTTCACTTATTACTCGCAAATTTCAAGCTTATATCTGTCTTGATTAGGATGTTAGCACGGGTTGCGGCAAGTTCCAAAACGTCAAGCTCGATGGTTTCATCTATGTGGACCTTTGTGCCAGGATCGACCTTGCTTTGAAGGGACTTTGTGTCACTCTCAACGTGTTGATCAGCGGATGCCTTCAGCTCATTTCGGTCATGTAAGTGGATCCTTATCCCTGCGTCAAACGTCTAACAGATCCAACTTTGACTTTAGTTGCCTGGCGAAGTCTTTACTCCTGTCGGTTGTTAACTTCAACCTTTGTTTGTCCTTGTTTGCCAGTATCCGCCTGGTTCTCTGAGTGTGAGTTTCTCTTTTTGAAATCTTTGCTATGCCGCTGTAGCTAAGTATCTTCTTGCAGGCAAACAACTGATGCGCTATCCGTCTGGAAGTGTGTGGTTTGAACTGTCTCCTTTGCTTTGTTTTGGGAAAATTTCGCTATCATTTTATAAGCATTATTTGGGTTTACTTTGTGCCTGATGGTATTAATAAAACGCTCATTTGACAATTTGACGCTGGAATTTCGGGTCGGGGAAGGCCTAGAAGTCGGGACTTGTTTGTGTCCACAGGCGCCCAGGGTCATTTGCAAATAGACCAAGCCACGCCGAGAGGAATCCTCTCAAACGCGACCACTTCGACCCGGTACTCAACATCAGGATGGATGTTACGAAAGCCGTCGGAACATATATAGACAAAATGATCAGCAATCCTGCTGCTATCAAAGTCCTGCTTCTTGACTCTCACACCGTATGTACGCAGTTGGACGCGTCTGTAGAGAGGCTCATGGCTAGATCCTAGACGCCAATAGTGTCACTGTCGACCACTCAATCGAATCTGCTATCGAAGCAGGTGTATCTCACTGATTCGATCACGAACAAGAAGCGAGACCGCATGGCCCACATGAAATGCGTGTGTTTCTTGCGGCCTAGCGAGGAGAGCTTGGAGGCACTAGGCGAAGAATTAAAGGAACCAAAATATGGGGAATACTATTTGTGTTAGTAGGTGCCTCTGCCCTCCATGCGGCCTGCTCGATATTAAATTATCTGCCTCGTAGACTTTAGCAATGCTTTGAGCAAAGTTGCAATCGAACGGTTGGCAGAACAGGATGAATACGAGGTTGTGCGAGAAGTGCAGGTAAACGATCCCGTTTTAGGTAGATCCCCCTATTGACAAATGTACAGGAACATTTTGCCGACTATGCCCCCATCCTACCAACGCTCTTTTCTCTCAACCACACACCCAAAGCATCTACCTCGACACCTGCCGACGGAGCCTCGTTGCCTTTCTCTGCTACTGGCCCCCTATACGGCACCAATCCAAACTCATGGGACCCGGCTGCTCTTGAACGCACCGTTCAGGGAATCTGCGCCGTGTTGCTTAGTCTGAAGAAGAAGCCTGTGATACGTTACGAGCGCATGAGCGGCATGGCGCGCAAGTTAGGGACTGAGGTCCTTCGGCGAATCCAAGCAGATCCGGCACTCTTTGATTTCAGGCTCACACAGGTTCCACCGTTGATTCTGTTGCTCGATCGCAGGAACGATCCTGTCACCCCGTTGTTGACTCAGTGGACCTACCAGGCGATGGTGCACGAGTTGCTTGAGATACAGATTTCAGGGAGGGTAGATCTGAGCCTAGTTCCAGATATTAGACCGGAGCTAAAGGTGCGTGGCTAACCCACGCAAGAAGCGCAATTCTCACACCGAGCTCTACCATTACAGCAAATCACACTCACGCCACCCACCGACCCGTTCTTTGCTCAAAACCTATTCGCCAATTTTGGGGACTTGGGCGCCACGATCCAGCAGCATGTGCAATCTTATCAAGCCAAGACAGCTTCGCAGGGTGCGATTGATAGCATCGCGGACATGAAAAGGTTCGTGGAGGAATACCCAGAATTCCGCAAGCTCGGCGGGAACGTGAGCAAGCACGTTGCAGTGGTGGGAGAGCTTAGTCGACTCGTTGGGCGTGACTCGTTGTTGGATATAAGCGAGGTTGAGCAGAACCTGGCTGGAAGAGATAATCAGGCTGCTGATTTGAAGGTGAGGGAGTGGTGTTAGGTGCTCTTGACCGCATGGCTGACTGGGGATTCATTAGGCGGTTATGGAGCTCATAGAGAAACCGGGGATCCAGTTGCATAACAAGATCAGGCTGGGTATACTCTACGGGCTTCGCTATCAGAAGAGCTCAAATCAGATTGGAGCGGTTGTGGAGGCGCTCATCAAGGCAGGCGCAAGCGAAAGCGACGCTGGTGTGGGTGCTGTTACTCCGAGTGTCTGCCTTGCTCTAACGGCCACTACTACTAGCTGGTTTACGTCATGCTCAACATAGCAGGTGCGGACCAACGACAAGACGATTTGTTCGACAATGGGAACATATTTTCTCGAGGGAAGAGCGCTCTCAAAGGTCTAAAGGTATGGAAGTGTTTCAATTGACTGGTATGCGTAACGTTTGAGCCCTCCACGTCTAGGGAGTAGAAAACGTCTACACTCAACATTCTCCTCACCTTTCCGAAACACTCGAAAACTTGCTACGAGGCCGGCTGAGGGAGCAGAGTTATCCTTTTATTGAGGGCCAAGCGACTAGTAATGCTGGATTACAAAGGTCGGTGCAATATCCGATTACACGGAGCTTCAGTTTAACGTGTTTGCTGGGTTGCCGTAGACCTCAGGATGTCATTGTATTTATGATTGGTGGGACAACTTACGAAGAAGCTCGAGCCGTAGCCTTGATGAACCAAGACCCGGCTCTTGTCGGGTCCGCGTCAACCGGACAGACACGAATCTTACTGGGTGGAACGTGCGTTCATAATTCATCGAGGTGAGTGAGTTAGTGAGGCTATTGTGTATGAGATACTGAACCGGTCGCTAGCTTCTTGGAAATGATATCTCATGCCGCTGAAGCGTTCCCTCCGACTGTTTATGCCCCGCCACCTGAATCGGCGGCCGGTCCAGGCCCGTCATTAAATCTCAACCTGGGTGGACTCAATGTTAGCGTTGGCGGCCCGGGAGGTACAGGCGTATTTCGTACTCCAACGTCGGCAACTCCAGGGCCGATTGTCAGCGTCGAGACAGGAGGGCAAGGAGCCGTGGACGAAGGGTTGAGGGAAGTAAGGGACGGCGTCCGAAACTTCATTGGAAAGTTCAAGCAAGGTGTAGATCGCATGGGGGATCAACTTCGCTGAACTTTGGCATGCATCTTTTTCTTTTTTTCATCTACTTAGGTAGCTGCGTAGTTAAGTAGGCGTTGGCGAATGAGTATTGATACAATTGGTACACAACGGTATCTCGAAAATACACAACAAGACAGGTGTGCTATGCACACATTATCATAAGAGTGTTCAATTACCTGGCACGTCCCGAGAGCCATTCCATAACAATGTCGAGGTTGTGTTGACTGCGCATAGAACACTATCGAGGTCTGTGTGAGCTGATCGTTGGTGAGTGGGAGGTCTAGGCAACATACCGAGTAACACTGTCAAAGAAAGCTTGCGTCAATGGGGTGCTTCAAATTACTGATACAATTAAACTCACCGAAACAGGTCGATCGCGAATTGTGTCTAGGCGCCTACATCATAATCAATCGGGGGGTTCCACGCGGATCTTAAGCGATTATACGTACAATTCACGAATGAGCTCATCGACGGTGGCATGTTCTGGCAGGTCATTCTTGTTACCCAGGACTAGCAGCGGAACGCCGACGAGCGGCTGGTGATCTAGTAGCGAATGTAGCTCGAAGCCCGCTGATTCAAGCTTGTCGGTCTATAAGCAGGGGGATATCAGTGCGAACCATATCAATGAGGGTAGAGGGCATTTACTGCACTAGAATCGACCATATACCTGGACGTAAATCTGTAGGTAAGCCTGAAATAGAACTGATTGTCCTAAGAGACTCACACTATCGCATCTACGCCGTGGCAATATCGCTCCCACATATTCCTGAACTTGGGCTGCCCTTGACGCACCAAATTTAGGCTTAGTTCCTATGACTACCCTCGGTATTGAAACATATTTACCTGCGACGTCCCAAATCTTGAATGTTACATTCCCTTTCCTCACTGTTGATGAGAACAAGTTATTATCTTGGCAGCAGTGCCAGGCTCTGAATTCAACGTACCTTTCCTAAGATTAAATGCCACAGTTGGTACTACATCCTCACTCCATTGACCAGAGGTGAGGACGTTGACAAAGGAAGTCTTGCCCGATGCCTGCGGCGCAATGACGCAAATGGGCACACGAGGCCATAAATCATAACGAAACGACTAACCTGAAGTCCCACAATTGATATTTCTGCTGTCTTTGTGAAAAACAGACCCTGGAACCAAGCGAATAGACTACTGAAGAACCCGGCCATGGGGGATGAGGGGGAGGAACAGAAGTGAATTGGATCACGTGATTAGCTCCGATACGCGCTGAAGCCGCCACCCTCCACCCGCCACCATCATGTCTTCGTCTGAACTTATCGCTTCACTAAAGAAAGACCCCTCAAAGGTCATAGAGACATTTAAAAAGGCCCCTTATGATGCTGCTCTGTTTACCTCTATACACAACGCCGCGATGCAGCTGTCAACTCAGTCTGCTGAATGGAAAGCATTGCGAAACGCAAACTTTTATGAATTTTATCAGACTGTGTTGCTCGCTGGAGACAAACATAAAATAAGCGTAGGAATATTATACTATGTTATTGGAATATTACTAACGCAGGTCTTAGTCTCCTACTTGGGCTGATGTCGCAAAGCTTCAAATCGATTACTTTCAACGCGACCTCGGCAGCCACGGTACCAACGCCGTCCCCACCGAGCAAATGACCCTAGTTATTAAGCGCATCTCAGAATCGCGTAACGAGATATTGACCATGGATAGTGCAAACGTCGAAATCATCCGCAAGTTAGACGAACTTGACGTCATTCGTAATAGCAGCGCGTAAGGATGCCTCCCGCTTTAATCGTACTCAAACTCATCATTCTGCGCAGCGATCTACCTATGCTGCTTGATATTTCTTGCCGCATTCTTCTTCGTGCAACCTCAACTGATGCCGATACCAAGCGCCTCAGCAGCCTGGCGCCTGATCCATTCAAAGCGCACTTGCTCCCCCCTGTGAATCCGGAAGACGCCAAGGCAATTCAAGCTGCGTTTGTTCGTCTCCTCGGTATGCAGAGAAACACTCTTGCGAAGACACCCTACGCGAAATGGATCTGGCTACGCCTCATGTGCGTCACTCAACCCGCTCCCGAGTGGAACTCTATCGGAGACGATGCACTCGAGATTCTGCTTGACCTCGTTTGGGAAGCACTGGGAGATGGCTCGAAGGCGGGTCCGTCGGATAGAAAGAACGCCCTAGAGGTGCTGGGGTAGGTACCCTCATTGTTCGGACTGAAAGAGTAGTCGTCTAACGGATAATTCAGGCGTGCTGTGGCCAAGACCCCGGTGCCGGCTAAGTTTTTCGAACGACAGGGCGACCAAGTTTTCCCAATGATTGCCCGCCTTGTCCTTGCTGATACCAAGGCGTTTACGAATAACACCGAAAAGAGTATGCAATTTGCCTTTTTGGGTTACGTCCGATCCTAATAAAAGTTCATGCAGGCGCCTCATGCAAGCGTCTGCAGACATGCATAAAGCTCCAAATGTCACGCTGCCCCGACGGAACCAAGAAGAAGCTTGCGGAGCACATGATGCCAATCTACCTGCCTGTGCTCTTCAAGCTTCGCTCACTTTCGAACTCGCCTCAGCCCACTCCTCAATCGCAGCTCGCGACAGACACAGTCAAGACGTGGACGGATATTGGATTGGACTTAGGCATCAGTCAAGAAAGCGCGTTGGAGGACCTGAAAGAGAAGAGTGGCGGACTGGTTGGGTGCAGTCGCGTTCGGTGCCCGCTGTATGGACAAACGGCGTTGGGTATGATGAGGTGTTCGCGATGCAAAAAGAAGCAATATTGCGATGAGCGATGCCAGAGGAGGCAAGGAACTTCGTATTGTGCGATGCCACAAGCGCTAATGCTTACTTTGCTTGTAGGGACTGGACCGAAGGAAAGCACAAGGAAGAGTGCAAGCCCGCTTAAGCAGCGTATACCTGTCACGCAATTATGGCAGGCAATATTTTGGACCTCTCTCTGTTGCTTGTATGCTACCGTTGATTCTATCTGTCTGAATAAATCGAAACTTGTGCCCTGAACCCGCATACACGCACAACCCTCATAAATGCACTTCTTCTGCGCGTAATCTAAAGATCAACCGCCATACACGGTAATCGTAAATTTCATCCGACATCAACAAATACTACATGCAACATCACATCGCCAATCAACCAATGAGCACAAAAAGCTCTGCAGATCTCAGAATCTACTATTAGTACAAAAGATTATGCGTATTCCACCCTGGTCTCACTTTCTCCAACACACTTGACTTGCTGTCCGCGATGCAACATGATAGACGTAAAGACCGAGAAGAGACCGGGTTGGCGAGGGGATGGGTAGACCTAGGCACGCGCGCCTCGCCATGCACTTTGTAGAGCAATACGTTTAGCCTACGGAAAGGGGGAACCGCATTGCGCGTGCCACGGGAAGCGGTGGATAGGAGACAAGCATTGTCAACGAGGGACGCAGGTGGTCATCGCCAACGATGGGCAGCGAAAATCGATGAGAAACGCGCAGAACATTGCAAACGCGTGATGGAGAGATATCACCAACGAGGGACGGTGAAGATCGCCGAAGGGATGAATAGGATATAGCAAGCGAGGACCATAGCCAGACATCGTGCGGGTAAAAACCGGGACGGTCATTGCAAACGAAGATATACACCATCAGTATTCGGCGATCCATCCAAATCCAAAAAGTAAAAGCTCATACCTGATCGAATGTCACGTTGCCCTCGCGGACGTCAATCCCCTCAGCCTCGTCGTCGTCGTCATCGTCTTTACTCGAGTCACGCATACCGCCGAACCGGGCTGTGAGTGCGATGTTAGCGCATATGGAAACGAGAACGGGCAAGGTAGGTAGGTTGGTGCGGTGGTTTCGGCTCTAGATTCCCCTGCAGATGGGCATTCCCTCAACAGGCTCAGAAGCCAACTATTGAGCCTGCTAGCTCATCACAAGCTGTGGACAGGTTTCAAACAACAACTAAAACCTGCCGCCGCTCCACACGCGCCCCATGCCAAACCTTAACAAAATTACTTACCAGCCCCGAAAGCGTTCCCCCCGAACATCGGGTTTGCCTTCTCAACACCCGTACCCATCACGCTCAGAGATTGGGTATTGCTACTGAACGTTGCAAAGTCAGATACGACGCGCCGTGGCGGTGAGGTCGGAGAGCGCGGGGAAGCTATGGTCGAATATGG
>JANWGL010010200.1:0-14147 GCA_025200755.1 Ceratobasidium sp. C01 | reverse complement strand
AGGGGCTAGGACAGTCTAAGTTGGGAAAAGCGTCGACCTCGAATGTATCCATGTTGTCGCGCGTGGCCACGCCAGCTCCGACCGCGCCAACTACGCCGGATCCGGACCAAGATGATCCTATGGTTTGGGGCGATGTAGAGACTTACTCCACAATCATCATGCGGAAAGAACATCCTCGCGATATATCGGCCCTACTGAGCTTGCGCGACGTCTTACGGCAGAAGCGCACGGCGGACTCCGTGTTGACTCTTCCGTCCAAGTTCTCGAGTTTGACAGGTGGGACTCGAATTGTCTCCGGTACTCCGCCTTCAGCATGGTCGAAGCCCGCCGTGGAGGTTAGCAATCAATTTGCAGATGGGTTGGTCTCTGCGGCGGACGACGAGGTTGCGAAACTCCTCACAGAACACTATGGAAGAGCGCTTAGTTCAGAATCGTCTACCACTCCTACCCAGTCGAAGATCACAGTTCGCCAGGCGCAAGGACTAACTGCTTCACCCTCAGCGACCGAACTCGATGAATCGTCGGACGATGGAGAAACGCCAGCGCCTGCGCCGCCACCAAAGGATATCCCACCTGCAGCTACGCCACAATCAAAGGCTACTGATCAGGGGACGTTGTCTTCGGTGCTTGCCTCTGCGATGAAATACGTGTTGAACCCACTGGCGGATAAGCCGTTGCATGTGCATCATGTTGGTCTAATGGCGATCGACCCAAATGCTGCGTATGGACCTATCGACGACAGACCTCATATTAAGTAAGTGTATGCGCTTGTGTGTGCAAGTGTGTATATTAATAGACATTGCTCGTTTAGGTACGACTGGACCGCTGGCACCAGACTCAAGTTCAGCTGCACAGGTGTGTTAAAAATTGTGCCACTCCCGAGTTGCCAACTAATAAATCTATGTTAGCCTATTTTGCGAAGCAGTTCGATGCGCTCCGTCGTCGGTGCGGTGTGGCGGAAGGATTCAACCGCAGTCTGGCTGAGAGTGCGAACTGGCTCGCCGAGGGGGGAAAGTCCAAATCAAACTTCTTCAAGACGAGTGACGATCGATATATTATCAAGTCGCTCGTTAACGCATGGAACGTGGCGGACCTGTAAGTTCCCATTAAACCGTAAATGCCCGATTAATTGATCAACACTTTGCTCCAGACAAATATTAATCGAGATGGCACCTTCATATTTCCGATACATTGATTCAACCCATTCCAAAGCTTCAGTCCTCGCCAAGATGCTCGGCTTTTACACCATAGAGATCAAGAACCTCGAAACCGGAGCCACACAAACCCGAGCAGACGTTCTAGTCATGGAGAACCTTATGTACGGGCGCACAATCACACAGACATTCGATCTTAAAGGCATCAAGGGCCGAAAGGTCAAGGCCGGAGGGAAGGGCAAAAGCACAACATTATTCGACGGGGAATGGATTGAGGGCGCATCTCGAGCTCTGTTGCTTGTGCGGCCTCATTCGAAGTTGATTTTGCAGGAGGCTGTGAAGTGTGATGCGGAGTTTTTGGCCAGGTCCAATATTATGGATTATTCGTGAGTTTATTTGACTGGGTTTCTTACGCTGGTACCGACCATAATTGGCTGCAGGTTGTTGTTGGGTGTGGACGAGGAGCATAGCGAGATCGCTTGCGGGCTAGTCGACACTATCGGTGAGTCTAAACGATACCTCCATTCTTAACAATCCTCTAACCAGTCA
The DNA here is from genome assembly GCA_025200755.1 of Ceratobasidium sp. C01. NCBI lineage: Eukaryota > Fungi > Basidiomycota > Agaricomycetes > Cantharellales > Ceratobasidiaceae > Ceratobasidium > Ceratobasidium sp. C01. The sequence continues at coordinate 12,444 of JANWGL010010200.1, read as the reverse complement.
ATATAGGGAGCTACACATTTGCGAAAACGCTCGAGAACAAAGCGAAATCAAATCTCCAGAGCGGCCGCGAAGTAACAGTCGTCCCACCCGCAGATTACCAAGAACGCTTCGTGAAAGCCATGGAACGGTACTTCCTCGCCTGCCCCGACAAGTGGAGCAAACCCGCCCCGACGGTCCTGGACGTGTATGATCCTGCGCGACTCCCAAGTGTTCTGTAATGGCTCTTCATCAGATGTTCTGTAATGGCCCTTCACTGGGCGTTCTGTAATGGCCTTTCACCGAACGTTTTGTAACGGCCTTTCACTGAACGTTCTGTAACGGCCTTCCTGTAATGACCCCTTTTACGTTGTTTTTTGGACATCCCGTCGAGCTTGTTGTAGCGTTATGTATGCTGTGTGTATTTTGTTTAAAGAGGCTGAAATGAGAATTGAATGAGTTGGAAGGCGAGGTTCGATGAGAAAATTTGCTGTAATAAAAGAAGTGCGACGTGGCCTTGCGCGAGTATTGTGTGTAAATGAGGTGAAGGGACCTCGCCCTCCCCAACATATTTTTGAATAGGCTTATTGAGGGACGGTGTCCTGGAGATCCTAGGGAATAAACTTGAACTAGAAGATCAAAAAACCGCGAACCAAGTGGAGATTTTGGAGATTTTGTAGGTTCATAACCCAGGCTGAACTACCTGGAGCTGGCCAGACGAAACATAGTATTGGGTAACCGACATTTTACGAATTTCAGCAGCCAAGTGGAGAATGCGGGTAAATTGGCTTGGATATTAGCTTATTAATTCATAAGCGCTCGTGTGGGCCTTGCTTCTGCGCTCCTGGATGCTTCACGGCCCTCCCTATTTGCGGGACACGTAGAGTGCGTTGGGAAGTACGTGGCTTTCCTGGCGACTGAGTCGCCTATCGCATCGATTCAGGGGACCATGAGAGAAATGTGCTAAAATCGAAGGCAACCATTGGTGTTCGGCCGAGCAGTACTAAATACTCTGGGGGTGTATGCGTTGGTGGACGCCCCGGCGGAGGTAAGAGACCTGCTGCACAGAGCCCAAGTAGGAGGGCGTAGTATTACTGAATTGCTCGAAGCAATATCACAATCCCCTGTTCGCGTTGAGCTGCCGCTTATTGGCGTTATCTTGGTTTACTATCTCCGACTGCCCCTCTGGAAGGGCAGAACCTACCTCAAACGTGCTACGCCCACCGGTATTTATCTCTCACCCGCGCATTCAATCCTCAGAGTTTAAAAAAATCCAAGAGCGCTTCCCTCGACTCCGTACCGGATCTACATTCCAAGGGAAAGCTGATCGTGCCTTTTGGAGCGTGATAATCAAAGCTTCTCAAACACTCGCATGTGCACAAGGAACAAGAACCGTGCGGGGAGGTAGCATAAGCCCGGCCCGAGCTACGGAGCTCCAACGGAACAAAAGTGCACGACACAGGAAACGAAGAACAAGAACGGAGGAACAGAGGGAGAACCGTTGGATATTCATTTACGGTCGTTCTCGTTCATTATGGCGGCTACGTCACATAGGAACGTGGTGGCCATGTGCTTTGCCGGTTGTCCGAGTCGGGATAAATTTTATTGTTGGATTTGGATGTGTTGGTGAGTGCGACACCGGCACGGGTATTTTGTTCTACTATTTTCATTGCGGCCCTTGCTCTGTGCGCTGTGCTTCAGGACATCATTCCTTATTTTCTAATTTGTTGGGCCCTTGCTTCTGGGGCCCGTTGTTAGGCGGCGGGACGAAGCGATAGACAACAAACAAAGCTCGGGGATCCTCATAGCTTTTGTGCACTCTTATTTCTTCTCCAGTACTCCCACCACCAAACTGAAAACTGAACCTCTTCCCGACTCGCCACACATTCCGAAACTCGAGGGGAACGCACGTGACACGGAAGCATATTGTGTGATTTTAGTGTGTGTTTGGCCCTGAAGAGTATTTCCTATTCCGCATCTTGGGTTGTGCGCGATCACCGACTGGGCTGTTCAACATCACCGCAGGACGCGACGACCACCGTCCTCCACATGTCGGCAACACCCCAACGCACGACCGCTAGAGCCACCGTACTCGACTCGACCCCCTCGAGCGGTTCGACGACTGCACGGGGAGCGCCATGGGCTGCTGGGTCGCCGCAGACCCCGACGACGATGGTGTATGGTGGACCTGCGCGCGCGTCGAGTACGGTGCTTCCGTCCCCGCCGAAGGATGATTCGCCCCAGTCGCGCTCGCGATGGACGGAGCATATCGACCAGACAATAGTGGAGGACAGTTTGGCCGAGGAGGAGGATTTGACCGCTACGACGAACGTGCCGGGTGCGAGAGTGTCGCCAGAAGGCCTTCCGCTCCCCTCTCCAGTGGTCGAATCACTAGAGCGCATGCAACGCTCGTCTTTGCCTGCGCCGTTTGAGCTGACGGACCCAGCGCTTCGGCACGACGAAGAACTAGACGAAGGCGATCAAGACGAGACCGTACGCCCAACCGGACTCGGACGCGCCGCAACAACGCGTTCAGTCCGAATCATGCAGCCCCAACACCGCCCTACGTATCTCCAAGTCCCGCGCCAATCCTACTCCGCGCCCGAGTCGAGAGGGACCACCCCCATGCCGATGCGTCCCGCCTCGCAACTCGGCCTTGTCACGTACGGCGGTCGACCGCGGGTACCTCGCTTCAACGCTCCTGGCTTGGATTTGAAGCTTACGCGCGAGCCCGGGGTGTGGGTGCGTGTACAGTGGCGGGTCGGCCTGCCGCTCTTGATCTTCGGTCCGATCGCCGTTCAGCTTTTTCTCGATTTTTGTGCGGTTTATACGGCTGTTCAGTGAGTTTGTTTTATTAGTTCTTGGGAGAGGAAGGTGCTGAATAAGGAGAAGAGCTGCTGCCGAGCCCACATTTGGTCAGATTTCGTCCCGCCGGAACTGGTCTTTAGCCGCGGCTGCGTATTGCGCGAGCGTTCTCGCCTGGATCGTCGGAGTAGTAATTCTATACGAAGTAGTATATTGCTTCTGGAGAAGATGGAGAGTTAGTACGTACCATCTCCACTTCCTTTTTTCTCCGCTTCAAGCTAACGACCCAAATTAGAGCGCCCACCCATTACCCCCATCTACCTATCCACACCCGCCCGACACCTCGCCTCCCTCGTCTCATACGACGTCTACTGCTTCTTCCGATACGTCCGCCGAACAGCCTGGGATCCCGACGTCTACTACGACGAGCGCGTAATGGGGCGGGACGGCGCAGAAGGCCGAGCAGGAAACCGATCCAAGGAAATGCTAGGCGCACATTCTAGGGACCGGTCAGGAGATATGTCAGCCTCGGTCGGGCAGTCGAGGGAGGTTTTAACCGAAAGGGAGCATAGGAGGTCGGATTCGGGCGGGATGTTGATGCAGCCGAGGGAGTCGGAGGATTGGAAGAGCGGAAGGAGGGCGAGTGCGGATCAGCTTGCGCAGGCTTCTCCTGTTGAGGGTGAAGATGCGCGTACGTCGGGCGTTGAAGGACGGATTGCTGGAGAGGGTATACGCCGACGATCGGTTGGGCGGAATGCGGGGGACGAAGTCCGACTTATCTTTGGACAAGACGCTGATCCTCAGTCTCAGCCTCAACCTCGTTCCGCATCTGGAGGTTCAGGTTCAGGAGACGAAGGGAAGGGAAAATCGGGAGGACACAGACGTTCAGCTTCCGCCTCTGGCCAAACTCGATTCCAAGAACTCGTTCACGGACCAACACATCCCTCTCAACCATCCACCGCACACAAGTTCGCTCACAAACGAAGCATGAGCGGTCGAACGTCCTCCGAAGTCGAACGCGCACTCGAAATCACACCCGTACAAAGTCGGAGAATCCCAAGCGGGACGAGCAGCGTTGCCTCTAGCGTAGGCCGTCTCCTCGGCTGGCTCAACCGCGTTTTTCGCCGTCAATCCTCATCCCCCTCGACCGACCGAAGGAGGAACGAAAAAGGCGGAAGCTCACCTAGCACACCCACTCGAAGCAGAAGCAGTAAACGACGCGAATGGTCCGCAGACGGGTTCGCAGAGTGGTGTTACGCGAGATCGCAAGCTGGGCCTGAGGCTGTTACGATTCTTCCTCGGGCGGGGATAAGTGGCGCTCTTCTTTTTGCGTTTTGGGATCCTCAGAACGGTGCTGGTGGTGGGGTAGGAGGGAGGGACGGGGCGTTTTTTAGGGCGGATGGAGCGTTGAGTGGATTTGCGAGGGGTGTGTTGTTGGTTAATGTTGTGTGGGGTATTTTGAAGGTGTTGGTTGTTTTGGGTGCTACGTGAGTTTTCTCATCATATTTCCCCCCTCTCCTCTCTCCTCGTCCCTCCTTCGCCGTTTCCCCTCCTCCATATCCTCTTCCCTTTTCATTTCTCCTCGTGGGAAGCGGCGAACGCATATATCCGAATTTTACGTCATCTTGTGGTACTTCCCAGTTCTGAATCTTTGCTGACTTTTGGTGTGTTTGATAGGTTGGGAGTGTGGATTTATTCGGGACAGATGTGTGGAGGGTTGTGTGGGCCGCGGTATAGGTGGGAGGAGCCTACGGATGCGGATGTGGATGCGTGGGAGGCTGGGAGTCTTGGAGAGAAGGATGATTCTTTCCCTGGTGAGTCTCCTCCGAACTCAATGAAAATTAACACTGATTCCGTGTTGGATATGGATAGGTTCGGCAACGGTGAAGGATAAACTCAACTGGGAGTGGCGTGTTGCGGCGCGGGAACGTGTGCAGGACGCCTATGAGCTGTGTATGGTTCGAAGACGGGGGAGCTGGAGGCCTGGGTCTGCTCTTCCTGCGCCTACGCCTGACCCTACGTTAGGACGCATCCAAGGAGTCGATAAAGGCAAAGCCCCGCTCAGATCACACATGGACACGTTTGGCTCGACTTTCGGAGCTGGAGTCGTCAAGGAGCGAAATTCGGATCAGGAGTTGGCGTTGAGCGGGTTGAGGGATAGCGGTGTTGGCGGTGTTAGTGGCGGAGGGTACGATGTTGGAGCGGGCGAATCTGGTGTTGGAGGGATCACCGAAGTGGCTGTTACGCTTACACCACCCGAGCCGACTCTCAGCCCAAGGAGGGGCGTATTGAGTCCCGAGATATTCGCGCCTATCGGTCCTACGGCCGGGTTCGTGGGTGGATTCGTCCCGCCCTCGACTGGCACGGGGGTTGTTGCTCCCCTTCCTGGATTCGTGACTGTCTCCGCTGGCGACGCCGCTGCTTCTGCTGGACGAAGTACGACTCCGACTGCGACGATAGGCTTAGTTCCTCCACTCGTGCCTACGACTTCTGGGCCTGTTACCCTATTACCTTTCCCTCTTCAGCCTTCGCCTCAACCTCAACCTGCTGCCCTGCCTTTCCCGATCCAACCTGTCATTCCTGTTTTACCGTCTCCGCTCGTCGCTGCTGTGCGTGAAGGCACGTCTACATCGTCCGCTGGGAGGTCTACGCCTCCTGGCCAGGCAAAGTCTGTTATAGGCACGTCTGGAAGCCGGTCTACGCCTTCTGGTACTCGTTCGGGCCCTGGAACGTCCGTGAGCGGGTCGACGCCGACTGGGCCGAGCACATCGACACTCGTGCCTATGATGACTCCTCGAGCTGGGACGACCAGGTTAGAGAGTGTGTCGAGTCAGGCTGGGGAGAGCGTGTTGGAGAGCGAGGAGGGCGAGGGTGAAGGAGAAGGAGAAGACCTTACGGGCGAACATTCGTTCATCCAGTCTGCGGAGCGGTCGTTTACTCAATCTGGGGAACACTCTGGATCGGCCGACCGGTCCTACGATTCGTACGCGGAGAACTTCTCGGTGGGCGATTATGCGTATTCTGGGGACGGGCATGAGAGTGTACGGATCCATGCGCCGGCTGCTGGTAGTGAAGCGGACACGAGCGGGTCGTATTCCGAGGGGATCGATACGAGCGCTTCGTTAAGTAGCTTGGGCCAACCTATCTCCTCGCGCTTCTTCCCGATGTCGTTCTCCCGCGCCGGAGGAGGTTCGTCCGGGTCGAACAGGAATCGCGAGTCTAGCTCGAACGGAAACCGCGAATCACTCATGTCACATCTCGAGTCGCCCGTATCGTCCAACAACCGCTCTTCAGTTGGAGGTCCACGCAGACGGTCGTCGTTGCTTTCTGAATCGCACGCAGATGACTCGATTATTTCTTCGCATCCGCACGACGACTCGATTATCTCTCAGACGCCGCATTCGATCGTGTCGAGGACACGTGACTCGATTATCTCGCATGGTCCCGACTCGCTCATCTCGTCTCCGTCGCCGAGTGTTCGATCAGGTCTTATCCCGCCTCCGCCCCATAATCCGAATCAGCGTAGGCGTCGGGCTGGGACTGCGCCGTCCGTTGCTAGTGCAAGTTCTCAAGAAAGCCTCGGTGTGCTGCGCAGACGAGTTGGGTCACACACCTTCGGGCCCGTCGAGTTTGGGCCGCCGCGGGACGTGGGTTCGGACATGGACAACGTCGAGGGGTTCGAAGCCGAGCAAGAAGACAGCGTAGGGATGTTGAGCGCCCCTTCGAGTCGCAAGAACTCGCTCGTCGCTATGAGTCAGCGCGGACGCCGGGGTCGAGTAAGCTCTGGCTCCGGGTCGGGCTCTCAGTCTGGTTCGGGGTCGGGCGCTGGGTCGGGCGGGTCCCGAGCTGTCTCTGCTGCGTACTCTCTCTCCGTCTCCGGGTCCGGTTCAGGTTCTGGATCGGGAGCATCGGTGAGACGAGGTTCGCACTCTGTGCATTCTGAAGACGAGGATCGAGATCATACGTTTGGGATCGGACCGACGATGTGGAGGCGGTCGATGCCTGTCTCTGTGCGATCGAGGCAGGAGTCTGGACCTACGGAGCCCGTACCAGCTGTCCCGACCCAGCCTGCGCCTGAAGGCCCCGACTCGACTCACCCAGAGAGGACTGATACTTCCGATTCTCACGAGACTGCGACGCCTGGTGTTCCTGCGACCGAGACGCGCGATGAGCCGAGGAGCGATGCCGCTGGTCACGATTCTGAACGTTGAATCGTTATGGACATGATTTCAGGAGTTACGACACTTCGAGCACATACGAATTACCACACCCTCACGACGTGCATTCACACGTTTACACCTTCTTACCGACAACCTCCACGTCCTCCCGCTCACGAGTGGCAGCGCAACTTGCCCTCCACACCGATCAAAAGAAACGATGACAATTTCTGAGTGTTCAAATCAAGTATCCGTGCGTCCGGCACATTCCCCCCCTCCCCCCATTCCTCCACCCATTCGCATTCATCTACCCCTAGTTGATCTTTTGATTTGTACATATCCCCGCTTTGTCTTCTCTTTGGTCGATTCGCATCATCTTTTGTTTATTAAGTAACATGTCATATATTTTATTTGCCTACGGTAGTTTCCTTATTTCTTGCTTAGCTGCTATTCGAACCTTTTTTGTTGATGCTCCACCTGCAGTTTTATCGTGCATTTCGTCTCGCGTTAGCGGTTGGTTGGTGCAACTTTATAGAAAATAATGATATAAACATTTTAACATATCGTTTGGACGGCACCCACCCGTCAGTGAATGTTCTAGTTCCGTCAGGGGTTAAAGATATCTCTAGTCATCCGGTAACATCTGATGTGAGACCCTTTGGCACAATGAGGGGAGCTGGAAACTATTGTAGCGCCCAGCGGCCTGACTTCAAATCAAATCACGTGCACAGTACACTCATTTCTTCAAGCCTCGGCCAAGCAGTGGACCTATGGCGGATAATACGGGTGTGCCCATTAGAGCCGCATCGACAGACTCGCCTCACAATACCATTGAACTTGATCCCCTCGAGCGCGAGCTAGGCACATATACCTCAGCCTCTCGCCTTTCGCTCCTTGACACCCTCCGTCCGCCGGCGCCGTCACCGTCGTTCACTGGCCGTTCAAAGGAGCTCGCAGATATTGACAACTTCTTCCGCGAAAACCCTGAGGGCGAGCTTGCTCTGCAAGGTGTTTCTAGGTCCGGAAAAACTCAGCTTGCTCTAAAATTCGCTCAGTTGACAACGACTCACCGGTAAGCTAGCTCATATTGCGAGCAGCGTCTACAAGTATAATCTAACCATCTTCAAAAGTGACATCTTTTACTTGGATGCCGTTCCCGCTCACAGGGTTTTATCTTTTCTCTTCAGCTTGCAAAACCTACCACAATCCCAGCATGATCCAGATGCAGCCGGTGAACCAAAGTATCTGCCCACTAGCCCTGGGCTCGACACCTGCGCAAGCCAATCTTCTCAGGTCGGCCTCGTGATATTTGATGATATAATCCAGTGGGATGCTCTTGGTCGCTACCGTGATCCCAATTCCAATTCTAGGAGGGACTTGCATCGCGAACTTGGTTCCAGGAGGGCTTTACATAGAGCACTCGGGTATCGGAAACTTGCGATCTTATATATTATAGATGGCCCCGTAACTACGGATGGAGCTTGCCCAAAGATATATTATTTATCTCCTAGAATGGACGTCCAAGAGGCCGGCACCCTCTTGGTCAAGTCTCTGGGTTTTTTGCGCAAGAATCTTTCGCCTGAAGATATGGAAATGGCGAGTGAGATCGCCGAGGTAAGACCCTCTTGTCTCGCTTCCTACAATTCTTTAACCCCAAGAACTAACCTATTCCTTAGTGTTTCGGCTGCTCTCTGCCCACAGTCATTGAGGTTGGGAAAGCCATTCAAGAACCGGAGATGACTCTACGGGCGTACAGACTCATGAGTAGCTCTCAACGTTCTGATTGGTTGGAGAAAATCGGTGCTTCACTGTGCTCGTATTGGTCTTCTAGCTATGAGGCACTCCTCCTATTCAACCAGATGCTGTTAGAACTGCTAATTTTCTTCCAGCCCCGTAATATAGATCTACTTAAGGAAATCTTGATTCGAGCGCATCGCGCGACCGATAAACCACAGGTTCTTACTCTTACTGACTATGAGACACAACAACTGGAAGCACGGCACACCTACATACAACAACCGGGAGCACGAGACACCTATCTGCTATCTTGCCTTACGGGACTAGATCTTGACAGGGCTACTGCCAGTCTCGAGACATACTTCACGCATAATTCTAGGGGTGGTGACCGAGTTTGGTGCCCTGGCGCTTACGCTTGGATCAAATCTTGTGTCACCAACCAATCTTTCGTCGAGGCGACTTCCTCGCGTCTGTTAGCCGCTTCAATCGGCTCTGGATCCCAACGTGACAGTGCATGGCATACGTTCATGCTGCAACTAGTGCCACTTGTCGACAGGATATCGGTATTGCACCCTAGCACATGCACATACCATTATCAGAGATTTTCAATGGTCTACGAGGCATGCAATCAATGGGAAAAAGTAATATCTTTCCTGCAGAGCGTGCTAGAACGGCTTGGCTCGGAGCTGGGTCAACAGCATACCAATTTCGCTTCCGCCTCGAAATTCTTGGTTGGGACGTACTGCAAAATCGGTCGTTGGGGAGATGCAAAGAGGCTGCAGCTTACTCTACTCAGTTACCAAGAGGCTGCGCTCGGAGAATCGCATCCGGCAACCATGTCTACAATGCATGATCTGGCCTTAACGCTCTCTCGCTTAGGCCGGTTAGAGGATGCGGAGGTATTTCAAGAGCGCGCCCATGGTTGCAGGAAGCAAGCCCTTGGAGAATCGCATCCCGACACCTTGTCGTCGATGCACGGTCTGGCTTTAGTCTACTTTGAACAAGGGCGGTGGCAAGAGGCGCAGGAACTACACGAGCAGGTGCTTCAGGCAAGAAGGCAAGAGTTGGGGGAGCGACACCCTGACACACTATCTAGCCTGCATAGTCTTGCTACAAAACACCAAGAGGCAAGGCAACTGGCTATGGACAACGAAAAAGCTGAACAGAGAGGTTTTAGAAATGAGGAAGAGGGTGCTCGGCCTCGAACACTCGGACACTTTACTGAGCACGTTTGCTCTCGCCTTAGCATATAGAAGACAAGGACAGTGGCGAAAGGCAACAGAACTGGCGGAGTACGTTCTTGAAACACAAAAGAAGGTCCTGGGTCGAGATCACGTCAACACAATCCAGACGATGCACCAATTGGTATCCTGGTACTCGAATGATGGTCTTTTGCAAAATGAACTCGCACTGCGCACGGAGATCCTCAAATCCCGAACAATGGTGCACGGAGATTATGCTTCCGCAACATTAGCAAGTATGGACGAGCTCGTATCGACATACTGGAAACAGGGGTTATGGGCACAAGCCGAGAGCCTTCATCTCGAGCTGCTGGAAGCAAGGAAGCGTGCGCTCGGAGACGGCGACCCTGCCTATGTCGCTACCTCACTAGGCCTCGCAACACACTACCTCAGGCAATGTCGATGGCGAGAGGCGTCGTTGATATTCAAGGAAGCGCTAGGGGCCATGAAAAGGGATCAAGAAATCGAAGAGGATGATTTAGAAGTTGAGAATATCGTGTGTATGCGTCTCATTGAACTCTGCTGTCAACGCTAATGTTTGCCCACGCCCTACCCAGCAACAACAATTAGACTTGATACTCCTCGCTCTGAAGCTGGATGTGTTTATCATATCTCCGGCAGTGGTGAGTCCATTTTCAGCCCTTAAGGAATTGCTATCGACGCTCCACTTGCGAAGCCAATGGAGGCGGTGGTCCTCCATTTTACGGGAAGAGCTGGGCTGAAGGATTACTCCACCGAGCTACAAAAAGTACCGAACCTTCCGACCGCCCCGGTGGACGGGGGTGGGTTTTCGTACATCTATCGGGTCACCCTTCAGGACGGAAGCGACCTTGCGGTCAAGTGTCTGAAAAATGCGCAAGGAGAGTACAAGCAAGTAAAGGTGCGTTGCCTTGCTTCGCTAATTCAACGTTCTCACAACACAAACACTTAGCACACAATCCGAGAATTAAGCACCTGGTCCCAGCTCCGACACAAGAGTATTGCGACTTTACTCGAACTCGCCTTGTTTCGAGGCCAGCTAGCAATGGTATCACTTTGGAACGAGAAAGGAAACATCATGAAGTTCATGAAAGATCAGTCTGAAATGGACCGCTACGCGTTGGTAAGTCCCGCCGTGTTTTCGTCCAACAAATCAACCTGTAGCTGTCTACAGTGCGCCCAAGTGGTGAACGCTGTGGTATATCTCCACAAATTAGACGTTGTGAGCGCATGTCGAATTGAAGGATTATTGTTCCGCTCCTCTAATAGTATCTTCCCAAGGTTCATGGCGATCTGAAAGGAGTATGTGTTGCTACATACCATATATGTATCATCGACCTCGGCTGACATACTAGGCATCTAGAGCAACATTCTTGTCTCCGATGACGGGACACTTCAACTGACAGACTTTGGACTCACAATTATGCATGACACGGGGATCCGATTCTCGAAGAGCAAAGACGTGGCGGGTGGCACACTCCGGTGGATGGTGAGAGATCTCTTGGCGCTCTATATTGTGGATTGATCTCATTTACTTCCTTGAAAGGCGCCAGAGCTTGTGCTCGGGAGCGAAATGGGTGGCAATAGTCAGTCTCTGCGCGAGACGCTGACGAGTATCAAGAATAGCGGGGATAATTCAGAGCCGAAGCTGTGCAAGGAGACCGACATATATGCGCTCGGAATGGTGAGTGTTCGCAACCAAAAACAACTTGAATTGCGAATGACCTGGCTGCACAGACGATGCTGGTGAGAAAAAATAGAAGTTAATCAATATTCGCTTATATATGTCATGATTGAATGAAACAGGAGCTAGTGACCGGCAAACAACCTTTCAACGAGTTCAAAACGGACCCGAAGGTTATTGTCGCACTTAGTCAAGGGAAGAGACCACTCCGTCCCAAAGAAATCTCAGAGGAGTCTCCTCGGGGACCATTTTGGAACATCTTGCAGAAATGCTGGGCCGAAAAGCCAGCAGACAGATTGACTGCGAGCCAAGTCGAATCTTCGGTAATTTTATACTTACCCGACGTAGACAATGCCCTCTAACCTCAATATGTGCACGCTTAATAGGTTTTCCAATTTGTCGCTCGTAAGGAGGTGCTCAATGTTTCGTTACATCCGCTGTCTGAGGAGAAAATCGGTGGGGGTCGGCAAGGACTGGATATGCTTGACTGACTTGGAGTACTCGTCATATAAAGGGGTTGCGGGTGCAAAAAATGTTTACGATTGCATGGGGATTCAAAGATTGGTTGTATTTGAGATCCTTTACACTGGTACAAGACAAGGGAACGCGAAAAAAGCGCAAAGAACAGTCAAATCGTAAAGAAAAACAGACGAGTTACGCGGTGTGTACCGTAGCGCGCGGAGATACACACCGCTGACTTAGCCGCCCATTCGGAGCGCCGGCCATTTCATCATCGGCACGTCAGGGGCACACCCGTTGTCTCAACACTCGGTGCGTGTGTCTCTTCTCGACCGCGACCGATTCCTCGAGCACCTCGAGGTTACCCTCAGGTGCTCTCTTCAACTTTTTTGTCCCACCCACCCCC
>JANWGL010010180.1:0-12639 GCA_025200755.1 Ceratobasidium sp. C01 | reverse complement strand
CAATATCTTATATCTCACAAGCATTCCCCGGCGCACTCCTCAGACGAATCGTATACAATAACCAGATATATAATTCTGTCGATGAATTCTCCACGGCTTATAACTCTGGAGTACTACAGCGCGGTGTGAAGCCTGATCTAGGTAACCAAGATTGGTCCACCCGTAAGCGAACAGGTCCAGCCCGACCTTTGGATAGTCGAGCTGCCCCTCGCAATGTCTTATTTGAAAGTAGTCGTATCAAGGCGGACAAGAAAACGCAATACGTTGAGTGGATGGGCTGGAGCTTTTATCTGGGTTTCAACCGGTTGGTCTCGGCCATGACCATGTGATCTCCAGAGACTAAACGAATGGATCAGGGACACGGGGCTAACAATATGGAATATCAATTTCAAGGGGGAGAGGATCATTTACGAGGCTCGTTCATGTTATTACAGCCTGCCATGTAGCTCTAAGCACGCTTCCTTATAGTTATCTCTACAAGAAGCCCTAGCTCAGTGAGTTCGTTTCTTCTGCTCAACACTGGCTTGTTTATTCTCGCTAATAAACCACGACCGCCTTGCAATCATTCAGTTACGGAGGAAATGATCCCGTATGTTTCGAGCACCCCGCTCCAGCACTCCACCATTGATGTTTCTCCTAAGTGCAAACATCCTCTGCATACCTTGATCGCCATTACGGCATAGGTGAAGGAACGGGCCAGCTCCTTTCTGGGTATGACTGCCCTTACGGGGTGTTGACTCTGAACGCCACGTACCATTCCGAGGACCAGTACTACACCTCGCCGGGCGCGATCTGTATATTTGAAGTGCATACGTCCTGGATCACGTACTTATGCATGAGCTAATGCCCGTTATATTTCTTAGGCGGATTTGGGGTTCCCAACGAGTCGACACCGTGGTACAGTGTATGTGATAACTTGTCACGCTGGGACATCAATCATAATACCTTTTCACGTTATCTGCAGGAACAACTGGCATGGAAGCACAAGGGGCACCGCACTCACAGTACGGACGATGCCAACCTTATACAACTACGACTACGCGTTCGACTATCTATTCTATCTCGAGGGGAGTGTTGAAGTCCGGGTAGCTGCGAGTGGGTACCTCCAGGTGCGTAATTTCTTAGGTTAGCAACGAGCTGAGTTCAAATATAGCAAATCGATAGGCAACTTACTGGGATCCTTCGCATGACGACTATGGTACTTGAATTCAAAAAACCACCATGGGCTCCGTGCACTCACACGTAATTAACTACAAAGTCGACATTGACGGTATGCGGTCATCAGTTCTGAAACGAGATGCCTGGGTTTTTACGTCGTGTTTGTAGTTGCTGGGGTGGCTAATTCTTTACAGACCAACGAGGTCATCGTCGAAGAAGGTAAGAAGCTCCCAACATTTACTCTTTGCTTTAGCGTGCTTACGCCCACCCTGAACGGCTGTTCGGCCCCAAAATCGGTGCTCGCCGCGTCTGTCGACCGCTGTCGGACCTGTCACTTGCGTCGAAAGTCATAAAACCTTGGTTTGACGCTGAGGACGGGCCCACCCGCCAACTTCGGATAAACAGAACGTGGGTGCTGACCGAGGTTCAAATAAACTTGGGCGAGAACGGACAGACTACCTACGTGATCGCTAACAAAAACGCAACGAACAAATGGGGATGTGCTAGGGCTTATCGCTTTCAACCCGGGTTCCACGCAGTGCACAACGTGAGCCTTTCTACCTCCACGTCGATGACCATCAAACGTGTTCTACTAAACTAGCTCGGTTTGGCCTTCGCATGCAGCCGGTGCAGGGGTCTCGCAGATTGCTGAATAGCGCCAGGTGGGGGGAGTGGGATCTTATGATTGCGAGGGCAAAAGATACCAAGCCGTCGAGCTCAACCACGTGGAACCACCACCTACCTATGACCCCTCCCGTTGACTTCAGCAAGGTAGAGATGTTTCGATTCGGTGCACACATGTTTTACTGTGCTGAATTGCTCATCACGGTTTAGTTTTTTGATCCACCAAAGAGCATCGATCAAGAGGACTTGGTTATTTACGCCAATCTTGGAATGGTAAGCATAGCCCATCCCACTGTTCAAACGAAGCCTTGAGACCAATGCTGCACCGCAAGCACCACATCCCGAGAGCCGAGGATATACCCAACACCCTGTTTACGGATACTCGCTCATCGTTCATCCTGGGCCCATTCAACTACTTCGATGAGGTGCGTTTCGGTTTGGATCCATCAATTGGCTCTAACATGCTTGTATAGGAACCTTCCCGAGACATTCGCAACGCGATTCTACTTCAAACAGATGATAAGGGAGAGTACACAGTCTATGAACCAGGGGACGAGGAGTCGACATGTGCTCCTCGTGCATTGCAGTATAGCGGTGTAACTTACACGGGGCAGGGTGCATTCGAGCTGTGACATGCACGTTTAGGGCACCGCTCTCACAGCGATGCTCGACCTATTCTTCTACTTACAAAGTTAAATATGGCCTGGTGGCCCGCACACGTGAATTATGAATCAAATTCAACGTCTTTGTTCGTTTTCTGGCCCCAAATGGCAGGCTAAGATGCGTATCCAACGGAGATACCTGAATGGGTTAACTACCAAATAGATCTCGCGAGCATCCCCATCGCGGCGAGCCACCACAATCCAGCACCCAAAGGGCCAAAAAAAACCTTTATTCGTATAATCTCAACTGCTAGACAGAGAGATCTCGTACGAAAGAGAAGACAAGTTCGGCAAATTGTAGCTAGAGTCGCTGCGAAATGAATCGATGATATCCAGGTCACGTGACCGATTTTGCTGACATTAGCTCCCAGCCGTTCTTCCCCATTTCAATACATTCCCGACCTAATCGTACCTTCAACTTACCTTTGTCGTCCATAATCCTCTAGAGGCATGATTCTCATCGTGACAACTTCATATTTCCGCTTTCCACTGTCTCTCCCCCTACGCAACTCACAACTGCCTATCTAGCTCGCTTGTCGGAAAACTGCAGGCAGCCCATTATGTTTTTGTTTCCTTGGCGATCCCAGGCATGCAGCTCGGACGTCACGCTGCACCATGGCGCATTGTTTCATCGGCTCGCATACGGTTGACTAAGGCCCACTGGAGCGCGCTAACTGTTCCATTACAAATCGTTGTGTCGATACTTAGAATGCGGCCTATGACACAGCCGCTTGATCGGTCGCCTCGTGGGCAGCATGTAACCGTTCAACTCTCTGGGATTCCGGGTCAACACACGAGCTACGCATGTAGCCAGTCGCAGCGGTTCTAGACGGAATAACGCATCAGAGCGTGTAGTGTTCACTCATCACCTCATGGCATAGAAAATCAGTAGTGGGGTACACATTAGGATAGTATAACAACCCAGTTTCCCATCCCCGGGAAAGCCATATAGTACAATCAACGCGATTATTACAATTACTAAAGATATTTCTAGATACCCAAATCTCAAACGCGTTTGCAGTCCAAGGAACATAACATAGCTAGGAAATCTTGTGAGCCGGTGACATATTCGGAACAAAGTTATAAAATTATCGTGGCAAGTGGCCAAACATTTCGAAAACGTGGTGCATGATGAACGGAAGATCAAACGTTGATGATCGAATACCTGTGGTAGTTAGAAAGAATGGCTGCGATTGTTTGTGTACTGGATCGCCCCCAATCTATCGTCGGTGAAGAAAGAAGCCCAGGATACGGAGTGGAGGCTGGGCATAGCATCGAATAAAATATCGCTGGCCGCCATTTCGGCGTCTTGGGTCAGGGGCTTGTATCTTTTCTCGCACGTCTCACATGGCGAGCACCAGGACGAGTTGGTTCGTACATCGGGCTGGATATGTCGATGCAAATGCTCTGATATCGCCTCATGGGGAGTTAAATACAGGCCCATATGTAACGTCTTGAGGTTGCATAGCTGTTTCAGCTCGTGAGCCAATGAACCCTGGTTTCATACGTATGGTTAGACTGTGTAAGGAAATCGAATAATCCGTACATACCGCATAGTCTTCAATGCCCTCACTAGCGAAATAGGAATCATGGTCGTCTGGGAATCTATCCCAAAACTTGCACCCAACACCTAGATTATCTCCGCAGAGCCTGAAGCGGGGACTAAACATGGTGCACCTAGATATCGATAGCTCCGTCAAGTGGGGGCAGTACGCTATCAACGTTTTGATTATAGCTATATCCGGGCCATGCGCATTTATGACCCAAAGGCGGCGCAGAGATGGGGGCAAACAAGGCGCAACAAGGTGATAGCGCCCAACTGGCCTAGAGCTTTCGCTCTCCGAGTAAGAGGGCGGGGCGACGATGAAGTCGTTGTGTGCGTCCAGGAATGCAGTATGCAAGTTGTGAAACTTCATAAATGCGTCGCGCTGCAGTTTCTCCCCTAGAGCGTCTGCCACGACTCGAATTTCTCTGATAAACGGAATGTGTTGTCAGCCGATAACCCAAGCCAACGAAATTGACAGCGCATTTACCTCACATAGGCTGTGATCCCGAGTTGATCCACCATTTCCCAATCATCCGGCGTGCGCATGTAGAGTGTCTTGTACCATGCTCGCTGTACAGCTTTGTGGTACGCGTGACAAGAGCCATGAAGGCCGCTCAGGGCAGCGAAATCGGCTTTCGCGGGCACCATAGGATAGGTGGAGTGCGAATCCAAGGGCTGGATGAATGTGGCCGCGCCAGCTGCGAGCTCAATGATATGGAGGATAAGCTCTGGGGGTATGCTACGTGCGGCGGGCGGGTCATGGTTGCCTCCCTCAACGGGACCAGCGGTGTTGGTAGTTGTAGTATAGACAACAGTACAGCACTGAAAGTAGGTTGTTAGTGGTGCCAGCATTGTCCAAACCTTTTGAAGCAGGATGTTCCAGGCCGGTTGAGACATACGGAAATAAAGAAGAGATCTAGAGTGTTATAACTACAGAGCTGGCCTCGGACTCCTTTTGTACCGGTAGCATGCCTGAAACACCGTGACGATGAGCGTACTCACCGCACGAACAGCGTTGCTCCTCTCAAACTTATCGCCGAACTAGGAAGCGTTTCTAAATTGTGCCAGAGCTGCTTGTCCTCTTGTTCCGCCCTCGTTTGACTGGGCTTGTTTTCGTTCTCCGCTGCATTGCAAAAGTCGTTCCAACAAGATTGGCAGCTAATTCGACCTCTATATGCTTGAACCTTTCGAAATAAATCATAGTTTTGCTTACTCCCAATGGGGGTTCTCGGAATGCTGAAACATGTATCTCCGGTAGCCTTTTCGAAGGCAGCTGAAAACTTAAATGCACGGACGAACGGAGGAAAAAATATCTTACAAAGTTGTCTCATAAACGGGTCGTAAAATCGGCGCATTATGTATAATTGTGGGGCGCTTGAGCTGGCGTCTCGCCCTTTTCAATTCAGTCGGTGCCCTTTTCACCCTTCTCCTCGTGAGACGCCCCAGGGGAAATGGCACACACTGCCTGAATTCTAGGCTTCTATTTCCTCCCTCTCACAATGGTGGTATTCTGAGCTTGATCTACCGTGTACTTATTTGCCTTGCAACTACTGACGCATAAATTATGCGCACGATTACACGGGGAGCTGAAAGACCTTGGCACTCAATACCCCGCTTTTAAAATAAAACTTGCGTTAGCTTGCGCTTGTCGATATTGGCGTCCTATTCACATCGCTGCCGGAGTATGGGCTAATCAGCCACTCTGCCGATGCACTACTGCGCTCCCTCGGTACATACTACCCTAATCATTCAAGGACAACTCCCTGTAAGCCCTAGGCCGGCTCATCTAGGAGGAGGGTTTTACATATAGAGATTGGGTAAAGAAATGCACGCGGTCGCTACGTTTGACATGGCCTTCACCAATACCTTGGTACACGCTCACCATCTTTCATCGACTCGAGCTTGTCAAACACATAACGGGCTTAACCAAAGAAGCGCTGAGAGTGTATAGAATAAATCTACAGGATTCAAGACTCAGCACCAATCTAATACCCCTAGCGGGAGGCTTCTTACTCCGTCGGGTAGCGACGAAGGCTGATTGTGACTCAGAACTAGTTTGTAGTTTCAGGGGATGCTCACCGCGAACGCCGGACTTAACTAGTTGAATCTCTGTTCATTGGGCCTCATCATGGCTCTTAGCCAAGGGCGGCGTGTTTTAGGCTATAAGGACAATGGAAAAATAGGCTCAAGTTGTGAAGGGCAGGGCCCTCGATATGCATGTTTTCAGCGTAGTTTGTGCTGGGGCAAATACACTCTGAAGGATGAACTTGGGTAAGGTTCAACGATTTCTAAGTGTGTATCTGACAGTGTACATCACGACTGGATCCGGCGACTCATGCACGAGACCATCGTGCTGAGCGTGCAAACGCCATACTCAATGTATATTAAGGTATAGGGGTTGACATCCTTCGTTTCTCCCAGTGCTAGGGCATCTCAGCAACCGACCGATCCCCCTTGAGCACTGAAATGTGTTCCACGAGTCACCTACTCATAATAGGTAACCTATAGTTTTGCAATTCATCTACCTAATTTTGTTTCAATCGTTGCTCATTAAGTCTTCGGGTAATTTACAAGCATCACCGCACATGGCGGCGGGTAAAATAGCCATACCTCTTTGGTACACCTCATAACAAGTATGCTTGAACTGACGAGTAGAATATTGCAAGTAGAGTGAGGTGAGAAGCACGCACCGCGCGCCTTTCTCTAGCACTATAGATATCGAATTACCTGGATAAGCGCGGCCTTGATAAGCGCTTAAAACCAGCAACAGCCTTTGCACCGTCTGAACGTGACTCATCTTCACCGGCAGCTGACGTACAGGAGCAGCATACATCATACCATTGTGCCTGCAATATATCATAAATACAACAAATAGATCATATATACTAAATCATAACACCAAGGTCTATAGAGCATATGATATGTGATCATGATTTCTCAATTGCCACGCCGCCGGGTCTGTCCGATTTTATGTACGAAGTTGCCCCTATCCGATTCTCTGTGAAAAATGACGCCCAAGAGATCTCTTGCAGGCTCGAAACTTTCTTGAAGATAATCCCATTTGCTGTTGTTTCAGCGGCTGTCGTTTGCTCTTCGTACATCAAGCGACACTCTGTGCAGTGTGCATTCCAAGGATCCGATCCATCTAGTATGTGCCCATGGCGGTGGGACTCAATCGCTCCGTGCGGAGTAAGATAAATCCCCATGTGCAGTTTTTTAAGCTTACATAGCGACTCTAACTCCTGAGAGAGCGATTTCTACACAAGCAACCACCATCAATCAATGAAAGAAAGAACGGATAGACTGGGCTTTGGCTCACCGCGTAACTCTCTATACCCTCGGCAGCAAAATACGTGTCGTGGCTGTCAGGAAATAAAGACCAGAACTTGCACGTGTTTTCGAGATCGCCAGGTTTCTGATTCCTCAAGCGAGGGCTAAATAGGGTGCATCTTGAAATAGACAGCTCTTCTAATTGTGGGCAATGCGTCCGAACTGTGTGGATTATAGCGGCGTCCGGGCCGTGCGCATTGACCACCCACAAACGGCGCAGTGAGGGCGGAAGAGATGCCGCAACTCGATGATAGTAGCCTTGTTGAGACTGAGCGCTACCGTTTCGAGTTGCTCCCGCTCCAGGTGTTTCGTTTGGCACAAAATCGTTGTGAGCGTCGATGAAAGCGGTATGAAGGTTCTGAAAACTCAGAAAGATATTTCGCGGTGCAAGTGCTGTTAAGGAGGCTGAAACTGCTCGGATCTCCCTACGATTGCAAATGTGTCAGTCAAAACGTTGGGGGGCTGTTGGAAACGCTCAGGACTGACCGAACATATGCGCATATATCCAGCTCAATGGCGAAGCTCCAATCATCGACTTCTCGAATATACAATGTTCGGAACCACTGCTTTTGCACAGCCTTGTGGAACCGGCGGCAAGAATGGCTTAACCCCCGAAGCGCCTCGAAATTAGCCTTAGCCGCGGCGCGGGGAAATTCGGATGTTACGTCCAAGGGTTTGAAAGGTCCGGCATGTTTTGGAGCTGAAGCAAGCTCAATTACAAGGAGCAGGATTTCTATGGGTAGAATATGAGCACGGCCTGAGCGTATAGTTTTGGAAGTTGAATAATCGTGCATGCTGGGTGGGCTGTTGAAGAGAGCGAGTCCGCTTGGTCGAGTTGAAAGTGACTAGCTTGGTACGTACTACGGCAACTTTTCGAGTCAATATAAGGCGTGTGATAAGCATCCCTTTATGCGGACGTTAAATAATACTGTGTTGAGGCGCCCCCGCATGGAAATAGCATGTAGGGTGAAGACACAATGCTTCAATGCTGATGGTAGTAGGGAGCATTGTATGCAGGGTGGGGGCACAAAGACCGTGGGACACAGAACGCTACTGGCGCGATCACAAAGGGTAATGCGCCCGCACCGCGTTGTCTCCATGAACTGTGGCACAGATGTTCTGATATTTTTGACGATGTCGTAGGTGCCACAGCTATTGTGTCGACTTAAAATCAAAGATAGTTCTACAAGATCTTATCAAAAAGTGGCTAAGGTAAACGTATTGTGATTGATATCTAAATAGATCCCCATGGCGTCAATTGTTATAGCCGCCACGGCCGGGAAAAGTCGATGGACACGTTCAAAACAATGGTCATGCATGATCAAAGTGGTCTGCGCGATCAGATGTAGACGCTTTGATTACATAAACGAAGCCATGGTCACATGACCTGCTGCGTCTTGCATTGCACCCCGTGCAGCGGTTAACGATTCGCCCTTATCACCCGCGGACATATTTTCATGTCATATGTCTCACTCTATAGATCCTCTTAATCCTTCATCTCTCTCAAATCTAGGTTTTGAACCCCTTCCCGGGGCTCGCATGGGAACAAAGAGGCCGAGAGAACGATCCAGTAAGCCCGTCGCCTCCTCGACTACTCTCGGTACTGATCAATAAAATAAAATACTAGCATCACCACGCTTTGATGATGCATCACATGGAATTGATGTTACCGGACTTGAGTCTGAGGAGGGCTTGCTGAGTTTTTCCGATCTGATTCGTCCACTGAGCGCAACGCCATCGCCCGAACCTTCCTTGCATTTCGGAACGCCTCCACGTATGTTTAGAATCAATGAGGCGGGTGTCAGAGCGTCATCCGACTATGACTCAAGTATACCACAATACGCGGCGAGGAGCGATAGCCACGAAGAAGATAGCGATGAAATAGTGGACGATTCGAAGGTCGCCGAGATGCGGAAGACTATTGTGGCCTGGGGGTTGGCGCCCAAGGCTGACACCAGTATAGAGAATGAGCAGAGCAGTAGTAGCCGGGACCGGCAGCTGGCCATGATGGTATGTTTGCTATTCGTTTCTGCTGGACCTTTCTTCTGACCCCGTCTCGAACGGTCTAATGCGAACAGGTTATGGCTTTGACTCATCCAGCTCGACCGACAGCCTCGCAGGTTGCCGCCCAAGCGGAACACATTCGTGCACTCCTAGCCGAGCGAAGCGTAATCATGCAACAGCTTGAGGTGTGCGATCACCTTATGTGAGGGTTACGTGTGCCTGAACCAAGCTAATACTGTGCCTAGGACCTGAGTGAATTTCGCAATGCAGACCGTCTTGGATTTGAACGAACCGCACAAGCGCTCAACGCGCGTGTAGTTGTGAGTGATTGGCTCCTCTAATTAGTTGGAATTATCTAATTGACGCCTGTGATTGTCGTGGCTTTCCGGTGTAGAAAGGTACAAAATTAAATGGAAGTCCGCTCACCGGGAGGGAAACGGTGTATCAAGACGAGAGAACCCGGAACGCCGAGCTTTACGCTCAGAACGAGAAGCTCAACTCGGAAAATACTCGTCTAGAACGTGAATTGAAGGATGCGAAGCGGGAAATTAGTGCGCTTAAGCAAAGTATCGAGAGCTTGCGCGTCAATTTGCTGGTGAGGTAAAGTGTCTACTATTCAATTATATTATTGTGATTCCAACCGATTGAGGCGAATAGACCACCACCACCATCGTCTACCGGCTCACAAGCAGCTTTTCACTCGGTGGTGAGTCCCAGTTTGGCTAAGAGTCTCACAGCGCTTAACCATGCATTGCTTTACACAATTCTACACAATTCTACAGGCAAATCCTCCGACCCCTAATCCCCGTGGGCGCCCTCGCAAGTATCCCATTCTGTCACCCACCCACACGTCCGTCTTCCAAGCACCTACACATTCCAACCCAGGCGCTCAACTTCCTGCTTCGTCGTCTTCAATTCTCAATACCAGTTCATCAATTCCCGCAAGCACGCAACCGCCCCCGGAAAAACGATTGCGAGCAACACAGCCAGACGCCCGTGCAGAGCTCCTTCTTGCAGCAGCGCGTCGCGTTGGAAAGGAACGCGTTGTCGAGGTTCTAGAAGGTCCCGAGATCAGGCGCCGAGGTGGAACTAGTGCAAAGGACGGCCTGGAGCTAGACCCCGAACAAGATGGTAGTGCGACTCAGCCCCGGACCGCTCCGGCTCGACACGAATCACCTCCAGTAACTCGAACCGATCACTCGAATACTCGTCGTGGACGTCCATCGAGAGCGAGCATATCGTTTCCGCCAGTCGCACACCATCATTTCAATCAGTTTCTGGTTGAGGAAAGTGGCAGACCCGATTTGGGGCGTGCTCGTGGCGCGAAGATGCGGCCTACCAAGAGTGCACAGGAGATGAGCAAACATGCTGGAGTCGAACCCATGAAAGGCGGTGGCGTCTTCGACGTACGTAGTCACGCACAATCACATGGGACACGCCAACCCCAGATGCAGACCCAGCAGGTGGTAGTGGCGTTCACCGGGAATCCGCAGGCGGACGCACAGGCGTGTCTGGCCTCGTTCTTAGCGCAGTATCCTGGGATTCAACCGGTGCCGATGTGGGGTACTGGCAAGGGAGATGATGTGTCTGGGATGGCGGGCGAGTCGGGGATCACTGCGGTGGATCAACTAGCCACAGCTAATGGAACACCTGGAAATACGACAGTCGGCTCCGGAGCGGTCCACAGAACGCACTCGACTCCGGAGCTTACTAGGAGCGGAAACAGGAGTAGAGGGCTAGAGCATTTGCTCACTGCCGCGCGGACGGTGCTGAGGGCTCGAAGTCGAAGTACGACCCCTACACCACGAAGGCAGCTACACTCAGCTTCTCTGTCGTCGCCGTATCGACTAGGTCAACATAAGCACTCACCGTCCTCCCCGAAATCCCGGCAAGTCACATCGACCCGTCGTCGACACTCGTCTCCAATCGTACAACCAGGGGATAGTGACACGGAGCCTGAGGAGACGCCCAAAAGCCAACGGAGGGTGTACTCTGCACTGGACGTACTCGCTGATCAAGCTGCCGCAGTTCGCACATCGTCGCCCGACCCCCCGATTGATGTTTTTACTTCGTCGCCAGATTTGTTCGGGCGTACAACGGAACCTTCGGCGTCCATGCCCGGCTCTCCGACACTGTCAGCCTCTATTCAGTCTACAACTCACGCTAATTTGGCTGAGCCTTCGACTGGTCTTGACATCGTGACCTCTCGAGAACCACTATTGTCGGGCTTGTCCCCGTCCCCACTCAATCAACCACGGACACCTTCTGAGGGACCGTTTGAGGACGGCCAGCCGGCGATCCCTAGAGCTACGACGGGAGCCGAGGCTGAAGTTCTCGATCAAGCGGGCCAGAGTATTCATCAGCATACAGGCACGAGCACGGGGGAACTGGGCGAACATGCCCACCCCCAAGAGACGGACTCCCGGCAAACAGCGTCGACCCAACCTGGCACATACACTCCCCCTAGATCAGACAAAGCCCGTGGAAAGCAACGAGCTTAGTGTAGTGGCTCTGCGGACAGATACCGATCTAGCCGTGACGAGGCAAGACGGAAATATGAGCCGCAGTTGCATCTAATTGTCGAGTTGAATGGCCAACACGTCGTGTAATTTTTCGGGCTGAGTACCCCGCATCGTCATGAGGTGGAGGCGGGCTTCACGCATCGAGCAGACGTGTATCTCGGGCTTTCGTCGGCTTGCTCGTTCCAACGCGATTCGGGCGCCGCCCTGGCACTGTATCTTTCAAAAGTCAGAGGCGCGCAGCGCAATGGCTCGTGTGGCGCAGTGCTGCGCGAGCGATGATTCATTTTTCACGTTCAGGAACCTTTCCATAGTAGGATAGCACCCGACAACAGGCGCGCATATAACTCTCCAGATGAATTGTAGTCGCCACTTTTGCGTGTAAATTACCTTTAGGTATTGCATATATTCGTGTGGGATCTAAGTGACCATTTATGGGGGTTGAGATAATCGAGTGGCGGTGTGATGGCTGGACTATTTGGTCAAGGGTTTATAGCCACTGGGTGTATTTTTGGCCCGATGCTTGTACACTGCCTACTCCCCCACGTACTCTTGAGCTACAACAGCGCCCATGACAACGTCCTCCCGATCTCATATGTCAAATAAGTGAATGAATCGGTTGCATGGATGGTCTATATCAGTTCAATTCAGCCGCCAATCAATGTAACCCGCGCGTCGCGGGGCTGTGAGACTGAGCCACCCGTTTGCTTTGTACTGCATCGTACGTGGCCGGCTTTTGACCTGAGGTTGGGTGCCTTCGGCTCGACACTGCCGAATCGGCTGACAGTACGGTCTA
>JANWGL010010174.1:0-11190 GCA_025200755.1 Ceratobasidium sp. C01 | reverse complement strand
ACATTAGTCTCTCCTAGAGATCGTCGCTGACAGATGCAACATATTATCCGAGTCCCGACTTGGCAATTGCGCTCGAGCCAACTGTTTCAGGCATCCCGGGAACTGATATCAATCGCTGCTACGGCGCCAAAGACTTCATTCCAGCGCTTAAACAATTCCTGGAAACCCGGATTGCCTCGGACAACACCTGGACCCGTCCAACGGGTGCAGATCGGATCCAACTCCCTCATGTCTCTCCCTACCACCTCTTCAATGTTTGGCATTGGTTTGCGCTCCAGCATCACCCCCTTCCTTTCGCTCCTGATGAAGAGGCCCGACGTGATGTAGTTCGGGCCAAACCTGCATCGTACCATTCGCATGGATGGGTCCGATGCAAAGCGGTTTTCAACACCGTCTTATACCGCGACCCGACCAACAATTCTTACAGGATTCACCGTAAGTGATAATTATTTATGTCGTTTGACCATTTCCCAAATAGCTAACTTGTACTGTAGGTTATCAGGCGGCTCGCGTGCGGCTAATGTTCAAACTGCCACGGCACCTCCGACATATCTATCGAGATCAACTTGCATATATCGAACTGTTCACTCCCTTTTCCCGCACCAACAACCACCCGCACGGGATGTTCACAACCTCAACCGCACTCCACTCCGATCGCACACGGCAAGTGGCTATTGTGCCAATTGAAGACCTCCATATCTCATGCCATATCGCTCCTCAGTTTCAACGGCTTGACCAGTCCGTCCGTCTGAGCAAACATACCGACCTCCTATCAACCGCGCGTCATTTTTTCCTCAATCACTATACCAACCATTACTTGTACCAACTCTTTGATCACTGGCGCAAGAAAGGAGACCCAGCGGTCTACCAGGCACCCTAAGCATGGTGGTATGTCCATCGGGCCTTGAATCACGGCATTTCTTTGCTAACCTGAATTAAATCCACTCACTCTTATCCGTAGAGCGTGATATTTAGGATGGTGATTGACAATGCGATGTGTAGAGGTGCGGCGATGGACGTTTGGTTGCCCGTGGCTCGAGCGCTGGAGACGGACCCACTATATGCGGCGATTTTCGAGCTGTGCGTTTTGTAGACTGGTTGACGCCCAACTGCGCTTTTTTTGTTCTATACGTACGCTGCCAGCGATGGCACAGTTTTTTTTGCATAGCAGACGACGCCACGCCGATCACAGACATCCCGCCTACTCCTTGTTTTACGATGCTTGTTATTTTTTTGGTTTCTTTACGCCTGTTCCATATCGTCTCGCTCACTCGTAACAATACCATATTTAGTTTGTTATCTGTCAACGCCCTCGTCACTCATATCTTTGGTTCGGGTAATTACCGCTAAGGTACGCCATGGCTCGAAAACAGAGGTCTCACAAGCACACGCAGTTCTAGGTACATAACTTAACCACCGCGAATACTATTTTGTTATCCTTGAGCTCAGCAGGAGCCCGAACGCGTGCCATTATTCGTTGTTAGAAACCGGCAGTGTCATAAGCGCTCAAAACACTGAATAGGATATGAGTTCTAATGAGAAATCCAGTTTTTCGAGACGTTGATCTTGTCCCATATTAACATTCAATTCTTCAGGGCCACCATGTCATTACAGGATATGGGGCAACAGGTCTCTCCACCCAAGATCATCTCTCTGCTGCGGTCCAGGCCCGTACTTTTGAGTCATACTATGTCTTGCTCAAAAGTATGAGCACCATAACCCTGAATTGGCTTGTTGATATCCAATTGAGTATCAAGGCATACATATGCAATGCGCATTTCTTTCTTATTCCACCTATTTGCTTTAAGCTTACATATCATACTTCTCTAGGGCTTCTATGGGAATTATTGAAATCCCCCAGGTAGTAGTTGCTGCCTCTCTTCCACCTGAGACCTTTAACTGGGGTACAGACTCTGAGCTGCACGCAAACAACCCATTTAGCAAAGTTGATGCTGCATCAGGTGAGTTGCTCAACGTAATACACATTTATACTTACTGGCTCCAAGGCGGAGATGTTGGACCTGGGATGGACAACCTTGATGGTGGTCCAGTGGGAGGGGTGGGGTTTGATGATGATGGGAGGGTTTCCAGGCTGGTAGGAAGGATCTTGAGGGGGAAATGGAATCGGTGGGGAGCGCAGAAGAAATGGAAGGCATGGGCGGCACAGGCAGCATGGACAGCATGGACAGGGTGGATGGGATGGAATGGATGGATGGAATGGATGGATGGAATGGCTGGGATGGATGGGACAGAATTGATAGATGGGATGGAAGTGATGGATGGGATGGAAGGAGAGGAGGATGTAACAGGCCTTGAGGGTACCCCAGGGGATAACCTGTTTGATGAAGAGGAAGAGGACAGTGATGAAGACGGTGATACAGATGGGAATGGAGGCTACAATGGCGATATGGCTGTTGGTTCAGATGACAACAAGGGCAAAGATGCAGAATAGTTTATGCCTGGGGCATATTGGTTAGACTATACCAGCTTCATTTGCTGTGAGTGTAGATATTCTTTTCCCTTTACTCCTTATTCTGTTTGTTGCCCATCTGGACATTTCTTGAGGGTGCCTCAAGTATGACCCATTCTGTATCAATTCTTCTATGGCTTTTCTTTGCTCCTTTTGTTACTCCTGTTGGACATTTTCTATACTCAACACCTGTACAAATATGTGTTGCTTCCCTACCCCTTTTCAATTATCTCCAATGCTTTTGCTTAGACCTATACCCTCCATATCCAACTTTGTTTGCTTGATTGCCTGTTGCATTCAGGTCCTTTCTTTTACTTGCACTTCCAGAGCTGCTCTTAGTGAACTCATTTGAGTGATATTTTACTTGTGTGCCCTATTGTAAGCATGTCAGGCAAGAATTCTGCAAGCGGGATTCCAGCAAAAAACCCGCTTCTTGCCCGGCAAAAACTGGCATTGCAAGAGCCGGGCAGGGTGCGGGATTGGTGTGTCACCACATATTTCTCAGCCGGTTTCTTTCACAATCCGGCAAATTAAGCGCCCTCATTCTCGCTATTCTCGTGCAAATGCCAGTATTCTCACTTCTCACATTGTGTGCAAGAATCCCACATCTCGGAGCCCTAGTGCTTGTCCCACAACCTTCAAGAACTCATTTGGACAATTTACTTTTTTCTGATTTTACTAATATGCCCAACGGGTGCGTGTGTTGCGCACATCAAACGGACTGGCAAGACAAGGGAGTAAATTGGCCTACAGGAGATCATTGTATTGCGTATGTGTGTCTTACAAGGGTTTTAATGCCCGGAGAGGAGACGCAGTGGGTGGGAGAAACAATGACATTGTATATGCAAGAGTACTTTAACTACATGCCAGCGTGTATCGCATGAGAACAGCGACAGTCCGAGAATAGTTTGAGTGTAAAACAGGGCGCAGACACGTTTGAAAATGGATGTACAAGACAAAAGCTACGACAGATAGATCCCAGGGAACTTACGCTATGTGAGGTGGGTACTGAGGACCAGGAGGAAGTGAATATGTATGGGCGGGCAGCAGAGCGGCGCCAAAGCCAAAGAGATTGATTGCGGGAGCAATGGGCAGGAACTGTAGGAACTGCTTGGGGTCCTTGGGTGGGTGGAAGAATATTTGAATGGCCAAGAAGTCATGTGCATTGGAGGTGTCATGTCCATCAGGTGTCAGGGGATCATTGGTTCGAGAGTCAAGGAAAGAGGGGTGGAGTGTGGAAAGTTTGGGGCCAGACCACTGATAGAGATGGCGTGCTTTGTGCTGAGTGGGTCGGCCATCATGTCACTTTGAGGGGTAGGGTGTACTGTTAGTGCGGCGGAGATTAGCTTCGCACAATCAGTTACATGAGAAAAGGTCAATCTCACTTACCAGAATGCACCATGATGTCTCCACATGGAGTGTCCAGCAGTGTCTGGAAGGAGGAAGGGGCGGTGTCGCCAAGTGTTGTTTGATGTGCTAGATCCCGTTTGGGAGTCGAGACCTTCGTTGAAGGCCGCCCAGCAGCGGTGGTACCTGCGGGGATTAATTAAACATGCGTGAAGCGCCAGAGGAACTGTGCTCCAGAAGATAGTTAGCATTGGGTGCGTCAATACCAGCAGTTGAACTCATGTGTTGTTCATGCCTGCATGTCAAAGGAGAGAGATAGACGTGTCACTGGTGGGGAACAATTACATATCAGTGCTCGTTGTGCCATATAAACCAAAAATTAACCGAACTTACCGTGTCTCCAAGCATGAGGCAAGGGCATGGTACGTCCAAGCCGCTGTTATCATGATTAGAAGTACCTGCAATGTGCGCCACCGTTGTCGTTTTAGTTGGAATGCTGGACAGAATAGGATTGGCTATGAAAAAGAGGGGAGGTATCAGTGTACCTTGTGAGGGGGTTGTGGCTGCAACAAGAAGTCAAACGTGCAGTCCAGTCATGTGACCTTACCCAACGCGCTGCTCAGTCTCATTTGTGTCTTGATGCTAACCCTGGTGCTCCTTCAGCTAGTTCTCGGTGTACTGGGTCTCGAAGAACCTCGCTGGAAACCCAGAATATCTGCGCTTTGTTCTCTATAAAATGAGTGTCTTTAATGCTGTGTTAACCTCATTCCCTGCCTCTCGACGTCTGGTCATTGAGAACTGAATTGCTGCTGTCTCATCTAATCTTCCGTGCTCTCTACGCGCCATGTCTGACACCCCGACTGTTCTTTCCGTCGACAATGACGCTGGATCTAATGATGAGTTTCCCCCGGACTTGTGCTTGACCTCCCCCCCTGGACATCACGCATTGATGCATGATCTTGTAGTATGGGCACCCCAGCTTGCCGTCACCACTCATGCATCCAAGCGCAATTGTGCTGACTCTGCCGCTGTATCTGGTGAGTCTGCTCAATGCCCTACCTCACGAACCATCTTATTAATTTAACTTTAGACCATCCACTTTGCGAAATGACCCCAGCCAACTTGGAGGTCAGCACCTTCTCATCGGGGGTCTCCGATCTTGCTCCCTCCATGACAGGCAAGGAATGTCGTAACAAAACCAAGTTGCGACAGCTCAATGCAGCCGACCCCAAGTCAGAACTCGGTAAGTGTTTTCTTATGGTGCTCCTAATCTGAATCTAATTGTTAACAACCTCATAGCAGCTTGTATTATACGTTGCCAGGAATCTAAGTCCATCGCATACTGTGAATTCAAAGACCCAGTCATCAAGCATCAGGCACAAGGCCTCCCCACCCACTACGTGTTCGTCTGTAAACAGTAAGTTATCCTCAATCACTTGTTTCCTTTCTCACTAATCACTCGCTGATGTAGCTGTGGGACTGACGTTTCACACACGATCGGCACAGCCGAAAACTCAACGCTGCACGCGCACATTCAAAAGTGCACAGCAATCCTCAAGGAGCAGGAAGTCCTTAACAGAAGTCTGCATACAGGGTTACAAACCAACACTCTGAGTTCACAAAACAAATGTGCACACACCTTACTTGAGTTTAAGTTGTCTCTGACTCTGTGCATTTTGTTGCTTGGGCTCAATTGTCTTGGGGGCACACAAACAATCTTAGGTCAATTCTCTCAGAACCTGTTCTTTGTCATCCATTCCGACCTGTATACTATGAGATCCCAAGGTATGTTTTCAGTTATTTCTGTGCACTATTGGTACTGACTCTTTTCAGCACTTTGGGGGGCAGAATCAATGTGCTTTGTGAAATCCCACCTGTGCCACATGTATCAGCTTCTCAAAAGATTATACAACACATTTATCCAGCTAGAAACCCCACACCTGTGCTTCATCAATTCCTTTTACAACTAGGCCAGTCCACTTCAAGTACTCTGTCGCTTGAGTCATTACATGTTGGCATCTACAACTGGGAGACACCCGTATTAGAAGATCCCATTACCCCTCACCTCAAGGAAGTTATTTGAGCATTTCCTACTGGTGTATCTAGTTTTTCACATACCGAAGGACACTTTGATACAGTGCTGATCAGGAAACCTGCCTTATCAAATCGCTGACCAGACCTAATAGGCATTCATAGTAAGTACAGAGCGACGCTTAAGTTACCATCTCTTTACTGAGGCGATTACTAGGTTTTAATCTTGCTCGGCTATGACTTATTTTCACCCTTCCAACCGAGTTTGGAGTCCTAGAACTCCTTGTCTATGTGGAACACTTTCATGATCCCCTTACTGCCAATCCTATAGCGCACTTTGGGCTTTTTCATGTGCAGCCAAAGTTCACATCTGTAGGTGAACACCACAGCTCAATTTTACCATTGACTTTGGTTTATTGATTGTGTCACCTTTTACCATGCTTTGGAGGTCAAAAGCGACAGCCATGGTCAAGCACAAATGTGCTTGATGAATCTGAATCCTTTTATGTATC
The DNA here is from genome assembly GCA_025200755.1 of Ceratobasidium sp. C01. NCBI lineage: Eukaryota > Fungi > Basidiomycota > Agaricomycetes > Cantharellales > Ceratobasidiaceae > Ceratobasidium > Ceratobasidium sp. C01. The sequence goes on along the minus strand of JANWGL010010174.1, from coordinate 4,830 downwards.
TAGACTGAATTGCCTCAAAGATGCTAAGGTTCTCGCGCCAGTTTGCTAGCTGCTGGGGGTTCAAATGGCTCAAATGGCTCAAAACTGCACCCATTTGATCAGTGGGCTCAAATAATGAAATGGGTTTTTGCTGATGTACTGTCTGTGGGCTCGCTGCCTCTATTGTTCTACTCTAACCTTGCCGCAGTGTATATTGATGTGTCCACCTCCAGGCCCACACTGCAACACCATAACACAACAACTATAGCCATATTTCCCACCTCATTTTGAGTGTAAACGAACCAACCCTTTTCTCTGAGTGATATCATAATGCTTGTATGACTTTTTCTATTGCTCTTGAAACTCCACTGCCACAATATAAATAGTTCCTAGTGATTCAGAATGATTTTGTATGCATGACTTCCATTCTAATTTACACATGCTCTGCATATAATTGGATACATTCACCATGCTCAATACCAATTAGCATTTATCATATGCCATTGAGTATTGATCATATGTACTTGCTGTGAGGATGGTTGAACAATATAAACTCACTTCACACATCTATCCACAACAATCATGACAAAAGTACTGTGCATCACATCTTGTACATAGAATTTCATTGACTGCAGTTGAAAAGATTACATGCTGCAGTGGATTGGGACACAATTAAGTAAATTACAAGATAGTGACAAGACATAAGGAAACTCAAAGCCACCAAGACATAATGCACAACCAGACACAATTTAATCCATGTCATACCATCCCTCAGCAGCATCTGTGTAGTCTATGAAATCTTCCTCCAAATGATGATCCATGTGTTGTTTGGTATCCCCACTTTGGACATCAGTGTCATTGCATGTAAAATATGAGCAGTTCCTGGAGGCATGACCTGGGCTCAGAAGTATGAATATCCAAAAGAAGTGAAGTCATGTGAAACAACTTGCCTTCACTGCCATGTGTGTGGTCAAGAATCTACATGTTGATCAGTTCAATTATTGAATGATCAGTGGAGGGTACTAAAGTGTGCTCACAGGAGAATGCATAGAACATAGGGATTTTGCAGCTGGAGGGTGTGAAAGGATAGGAGTTGGACCAGGTTCTGACATTGCCCTTGGAGGTTCTGGTGGGTGGCACACCTCTTGGAAAGGCTTGCTTTTTGATGTGGCAGCACCCACACTCCAGTGCCTGAAGGAATCCTTCTTGGGCTTGTGCAATCTTCCTCCAGGCTGTTGTTTCTTCAAATATTTCATTTTATTGTGCACAGTTCTAGCTGAAAGATCTAACTGAAAAAATAAGTGTCAGCTATTATAATGTGCAAAAATCCAAGGGAAACCATGACAAGAAATCCAGCCAAAGACTGGTGTTATGTTTACACAAGAACACCAACAAATGAAGCAGTCAGGACACATGAGGCAAGTGTCACTGAAAAGCCCAGGTCACATGTGGTTGCACTATGTGTCTGATACTAGTCATCCAACTCATCCTCAGGATGATTGAAGACTTTTAGGGATGTTGAGTTCACCATGCAAGCAAGATGATGATGATGATGATGATGACAGCTCCCTAACCCTAACCCAGACCCTAACCCAGTCATGTCCACCCATGAGAAGTTTGAAGCCATGTCCCATAGCAAAGACACACACTCCCACCATTCTTCCAAAGATAAAAATGCTTACCTTTATTCCTATCTGCTCACATTCCCCCAAAGTGGCCACTTTCTGCCCTCCTCCATAAAAGTACTCTGTCCAGGTAGAAGTTTAATTAGTAATACTATCCATAAGAGGTAAGTGTACTGGCTGACCAGATATGGTATTTGATTGAGCCTGACTAAGGTGCTTCTTTGGCACCACCTTGCCCTTTTGGGATTGCACAGCCTTGTTTGTGAAGCCCATTGGAAATGAAGTAGTTATTTAGGTATATGGTAGTTGCTTGGGTATGTTGCCCTTGAGGTTGCCTGGGGGGATGGGATGGTGCTGCAGAGGGTCAGAAGGGGGGGGTTATATATCTTGAGCTGCACAGCCAGTGCCAAACACAGGCATACTTTGAGTCATACTCTGAGTCACATCTGCATTGGCAAATTATCATGTGACTGAGCCCAGACCTCATCACTCCCAGCCATCACCCAATCAGCTTTCAAATTCTCTCTTGTGTGATATTAAAGAAGCATTCCAACACAATCATTGGGGTGCTTTCATGCCGGTTGGGGGAACTCCCATTGTCACCCTTGTGGGACCCCAGTATCATTCTTGAAAGTTCAGAACTCACTCAGTCAGCTTTTAGTCACCTGATATTCCCACCTCGCTCGGATGACAGGGCAAGCCACAAGACCAACCACAACTTTGCATCTAGTCTCCACTTTTCTTTCAGCCGCTGAAGCCATGTCGGGGTCCACAATATTTTTTTTGCTCATTGCCCCACTGCGGAGTCTGAAATACAAGCCAGTTTAGTAGCTGAACCCTGAGCTGGGTGTCTTTTCAACCCATGTGGCCATGGACGATTGTTGCACAACACAAACACCATTTGTGAGTTGATATTTACCGGTTTGAAGTAAGTGCTGCTAGTCTTGATCTCGTATACGTGCTAACTCAATCTTCTTGAAAGAGGGCTCGGTGATGTCCCGTAATTCTGCTTGCATTCTTTTTCGGCCACTTTCCTCGCTTTTTCAGCAACGCTCGACTCTTCTCTGTCCAATACGGCACGCTACAAACATGCCCATGCCAAACGACACTACGCCTTCCCCTCTCACTTGAAATAATCCCAATCGGCGCGAAAACTCTTTGTGGCTCGTCAATCCCATGGCCGGATGATCGACGCGCTCGGTTCGATTGACCACGACCCATAGCGGTTCGACATCGCAGTTGGCCGAGCTCTCGATTAGGGCAGCAGCGAGCCAAGCCTGCCGCGAGCCGCGCCTGGCGGGATACGGAATGGTAGATCGTTTGTGGCTGCGCGTACGGGCTGCGTTGCTCACCTTCACCCCCGCGTTTCCTCTCATAGGTTTCTCCTCGTCGGTCTATCCCAAAGATTGATGTAGGCGTATTCGTTCGCACTAGCCACATGCCCAAATGTTGGCCCCAATTGAACGAGCTAAGAGAGTCGGTGAGCGCGTTGGTCTCTCGTTCTTCAGCTGATCGTTTCCCCCTACGTTTGCGCCACAGTCTTCGTGAGCCGATATCAATTCTCAGACCTACTCGGTCTATCGATCTCTAGCAATCCCACAATACTTCATCCCCGCCAACTCAACAGCGACCAACCCCAGTGCAGGCCGTTTTCCACCCAACCGATCCAACCACCCTCGCCTCACTTTCCCTCCCTCCCACCTCGCCTTCCCTCCCCACTCCGCAAACACGCCCGCATAGTTTAATACTCTAAATCTCATCTCACCACCTTCCGTTTCTCCGAATAAGTAATACCTCAACCTCGGCGTACTTCCGTATGAGACTTGCCTGAAACCCCAACGGTCTAGTCTATTTCTCTTTTTGTTCCCCAATCGAATGGGCTGGTGTATATATACTGCTCGTGAAATATATGGTTTCATTTCTTCCTCCCTCCCTCCCTTACTGAGACGAGCCTCTGCTATTCCCGACTACGCATTCGTCTGCTCGATTAGCCTACTTTCAGTCCACTCATCTCCCTCCGCACGAGGACCGGCTGCTAGCTCTTGCGCTCAACTCACACGCAAACGACTCGCGATATCAAGATACATTCAAAGCATATCACTTCAAAACTACAACTACATACATACACGACACACACACCAATTGGTACATCATCGACCCACAACAACTAAAAGGTATAATCGGAAAGCATACACCACAAAACATAAAGGTACTCATGCGCATAACACAAAAGACATTTTTACGAAGCAGAGTGGGGGAAGGAAAAGGAGAGCATGTGTCCGAACAAGAGACGAAAGAACTCCGAGGAGGCGAGCACACGAAAATACCGCATCTCGAAGTAGTGTTTGCGGGGAAATGCAGTGCGCCTCGCCGAATTAAACGAATAGCTCGCGAAACGAGCGCACCGAGGACGAAAGGAAGGAGGAAGGAGGGTATTTAACCCCAGACCATATGAATCTCCACGTCCTCCGAATCGTACCCCTCGTCTCCAGCAGGCTCGACAATCCCCTCCAACCCCAACGCAACGCCCAAATCCAACTCATCGTCCGACCCGTCTTCCGCGTTCACAACCACCCCATCTTCATCCTCCAAGTCCATCCCATTATCGTCCCTCACAGTCTCCTCCTCCTCCGACTCGTACTCGTCCTCAGACTCATGATCGAGTCCAGACGGCTCAGCCCACGGTCCATCGGGTCCTCGTTCCTCTGCTCCAAATGCCCAACTCTCGTCTAGTCGTTTACGCATATCCCACCGCGCAAGCCACGCCTTGACTCGTTTCGCGACCGTCTTGACCCTCACAGCGTCCGCATGTTCCGGATCCGTCAAAGGCAACAACAACTCTTTCGGGAACGCATGCGCAGGCGCAGGAGACCCATGCGTATCATACGGCGGATCGAAATGCGTCTTCGCATGTCCATGGTGCGAATGAGAATGCATATGCGGATGGTGCGGAAGATGGTGATGATGATGTTCCGGAAACGCAGGCTGGTCAAACTCGATCACGCGTCCAAGCGCAACGCAGAGCACGAGCATCCCAAAACTATATGCGTCCGCGAGCTGGCCATCTGGAATCGTGTGTTCGGGCGGAGGTGGGGGTAAGGTTTTGCGCCGAGGAATTTTGAGGCGGGGGCGACGGGGTGGGCGGGATGTAGGGAGGGAGAGAGGGAGGGCTTTGGAGTGTTCGCTGCCCGTTGTTGCGTGGACTTCTTGGGCTTCGGGCGAATCG
>JANWGL010010143.1:0-10899 GCA_025200755.1 Ceratobasidium sp. C01 | reverse complement strand
GCACCAAGACTGTCCCTCGCACTCAAGACCCAGAGTTCGTTCAGGAAGACGTCGACGAACACGGTCAACCTCTAGTCCATCAGCGGGTTAAACCTGTACGGCAAAACTCACTGCTAAAGCGTGTTTTCCGGAAAAAGGTAGGCGAATGTTGGCCGCATAATCAAGCCGAAGACGCGAGCTAATGTATTTATCTTTAGAGCAGACACTCCGATGACCTCGACACCATCCATTCTGGCGATACCCTCGCACATGTATGTTACTGGTGGTATTTATTAGTGCACATTCTAACTCCGGCATTTACAGCCGGTCGCAGTACGTCCCGCTCCTTCGGTGTTGCACAGCGATCATGAAGGTGGTCAATATAGCTTTGCGGGTGCCGGAACCCATATGATGGACGAGCCTGTGCATCATGACCACGGAGTTCACTCTGTTCGCGACCACCACTCGGCCCATGAGCATTCGGTCCGCGACCCATCCGTACGAGCCTATACTCTTCGCGATGACCGGTCCCGGGGCTATCCTGAGGACTATGCCTCAACTGCCGGGCATGCGCGAGAGGTCCACGAACGCGACTTCGCTCGCGAGGAGGCGTATCGCCATCCACATGAACATGTTACCGTGATGGGCGATTCTCCTCGTCAAAGTCACATTACTTCACCGCGCGATTATCACCATACCACTGTCCCATACACGACCACGGGGACCGTCATAGACGATTTTCACGACGGCCGGTCTGCTAGTGGGCGTAGCGCGAGGAGCTTTAGGTCTTCTTCGCATCATAAGAAGGAAGTTGAGATTAACCTACAGCCTGGTGAAAAACAGGTGCAAATTTGTTCAGTGCCCAATGATTCTGCACTCCATTGACACCTATGATTGGTTCAGGAGTTCGAAATTGGCCCAAATACCCAGCTGATCGTTCCCGACGACGTCGAGCTTGAAGTAAGCCTTCGCAGTACCGTCTAGATTTTGTTCTAACACTCGCGCCCCAGATAAGTGACGGTAAAGGTGGTTGGCTTCCTTACCATGAATCTTTGCTCCGCCGGCCCCCACGCGAGGAGGTTTATGTTATATCCGGTGGATCTAATTTCATAGTCGAGGATGAGGTGAGTCTTGTACATTGCCAGAATGAGTGTTTAGTTTGACCATCTTCGTTTGCAGATGGGGAACGTATTGCATAGGTTCGTCTAATTGTTTGGGTGCTCCGTTCACTGCTAATCGTCTACACAGGTCTCAACCAAGGACTTATTCTACCGCACCAGGCTCCGTTGTCGAATCAGTTGCTGGCCGTTCTACTCGAAGCCGAAGAGACGGAGATATTGCGTACATTGATTAGCAACGCTGAACGGGATCGTCGCGTTGGGTTTGCATTTGGGCTTGGGTTTATGTGATGTGTTACGAGGTTGGATGGATGATGTTTTCTCGAATTTAGGGGCTCATTTACTTTTTAATGACAGCTTATGCAGTGTCAAACTAGCACTACGATACCAATATTATTCTGTTTGGTCAACGATGCCCGCCTTGGTGTTTTCGCTTGGTTTATTACACCGAGACGAGTTTCCAGCTCAGACATTGTCATTGTATTCAACAGACGTGGGAGTCGGTCGACGGGACGGGTCATATTCAAGGGATTCTAATGGTCATGAGTACAACAACAGACAAGAGTGAGTTGGCTTTCTTGAAGTTTCGTCGTCATACCCGGAGGTTGGTGGCACGCGAGCAAGGCCGGGGTTATCAGTTTTGCTTTGCACGTGTTGTGACATAGTCAGCTCCACCTCGTAAATTAGCGCCGGCTCAGTTGGACACTTCGACTCATTATAAGGGTAAGGCCGGGCTCTCTTCCTCACATGAACCCCTCTTGCTTCAATACCGGATCTCTTCCTCTACCTTCACATCCTGCGTACGACTAACAGAAAGGCGTCGGTGAGCACTTTTCAAGCTGTTAGCAAGCAAGATCTACCTGAGATCTAACCATTCGCACAATAGCCAGGTTTTCCTCATACCACCATGCAGTCACCCATGCAACGACCCTCGAGCCCACCACGCGGGTCTCGAGCTCCCCTACGTCTACGTTTACCACGTCTTGATTCAAACCTCGGCGGGTGGAAGACACCAGTAAGCGCCTCCACCAGAGCTGCCTCACCATGGGACCACGAAGGCCAGAGTTCCTATACCGACCCGGTTCCTACATCTACCACAGCTCCTCCCCCTCCACTCCGCTTGTCCTTGCTACAACGCCGCGCAGATAGTTGGGCATCGACGACAGCCAATGCACCTGAGAGCCCGGGTCCGGCGTCGCCAATATCACCACTGCGTTTCCAACATCGCCAGGATGGTTCTGCGTTAGGCATAATCGTACCACCTGGGACACCACCTGCCGATGCTCTTCCGAGGTGGTTAGTTGAAAGGCAGTTCTCCGGACAAAGGAATTTACGCTCGGAAGACCGTTCTCCGTCGAGAGGGCCAAGTCAGCGCACATCGCTTGATCCGGGGGCATATGCACTGGGCGGTTGGCTAAACGACTCCCGACAACAACTAGTCCGAACACCAGACTCCATGCACTTCACCGACGACTCAAACCTTACGCCACACGTCCTATCACTGGACAGCTACCCATTCGATCTAGCTGCCATTTCTGGCGAACGAGTTCGTACCCCCTCCGAGCCCCGAATTCGACCTCGCCCTTTGCCTCGATGCTCATCAGACGATTCCACTGATAGGCGATTGTTTCGTGTAAACGCTTGGGGAGAACATGATGCTTCATCCGATGCTTCTGGTGGGCTGTTTTCGCTGATGGAGGGCCAGACTGATCCTCGGCGCGGGGCGAGGCGCCTTCCACCATCCCGCCTTGCGTCGAGGGCTCCTTCTCGGAGTCCGTCCCCTCGTCCTGAATGGTCTCGCATATAATGTTCTTTTCAATTTCATTCGTATCCGATTCAACATATGTGTCCGGTACACTCACAACACCTGTATCATATATGCTACATCCGCATCTCTGTCTATGTGCATTCCCATGAAGCCCATCAATCAGACATTTCCTGCCAATTGTCGTGCCGTTCCCAACGCTCTCATGACTGTCTCCATAGCCTCGGCGGTGTCTTTTACTTGTTTCACGTCCATATTGGCCGCAAGGCTAATTCGAGCGAGACGCTGGGACAATAGGTCTAGAGTATTTCCGAGGGCCTCAACAGCAGGAGAAAATGGTGCTCCCTGGACGCGTACAATAGTGGGTGCGGCGTGAGGAGTTGGATCATAACCCCCGACTCGAATTACGGTAGGGACAGGCTGGGGAGCGGGGGTAACGCTAGTGGCTGGGTTTAAGAGTGACCCTTTTGGAATATCCCGTTTGCTTGGCTGTATGGCTTCATTTAGCGGCACGGGAGAGGCAGTGTCGGTCGTTCGCGAGGTTGACGGAGGTCCTGCGCTCGCTCGAGTCGTTGGGGTAGTTTGGGTCACAAGCTGGCCGTCATCGTCGGTCACGTAGACTGTACCGCATATAACGCACTCCTAGGTTCGGCGCGAGGGATAGGTTAGACCTAATTTCGCGTGCCCTTAAAAAGTGGACGCGTACATACCTTACGCGGATCGGGCGGGGCTCCTGGTCGCGAGCGCGGCGGTCGCACTAAGGGAATTGCCCAGCAGTCGTCGTTGGTACACTCATCCGAGAGCATCGCCCACCCTTTCAACATTCGAGCACCAATCTCGCTAGATGCGCGGTCAGATTGTGCTCGACGACGCAACATCTCAGGAGTAGGGGGTGGAAGCACGAAATCAGGAGACCCAGGTGGGCTGATGTCTGTAGCTGGCGTAGAAGCAGTGGATTGACCATGTCCACCTGCGGTATTAGAGGAGGAAGACATTTCTAAGTCAAGTCGTAGCCAGTGGTAGAGGATGAGTTGCAGTTTACTGAAAGCTATGCTTAATAATTTATTCCAAATTAGTCAAGTGCAGCACTTGACGCGGAAAAAGTCGGGTTTATGATGATCTCACAAAACCTTCATGTCTTCTGTGAGTAATGCTTTGGAATGGCGAGGAGTTCTCAGGAATCGAGCGATAGCATATACCAAGTATCATTGTTGACAATGCCATGGAAGGATACAGACACAGTTAGGGTTAAACACCGTTAGGCTGCGGCCTGCGCTTTGGAGCTTTTGTATGCGGTTTAGATTAGCTTTATATGATCATGAGGTGATTTGGCTTACATCTGATACCAGGTGGCAATGAAGGGGATGGCGAAGCCGGTTCCTAGGAAGACGGTGACCTTCACGGCGAACGCAGCCTTGTTCTGATAGGAGAATGGCGTATTCTACAGGCAATAGCATAGCATCAGCACCCTGGTAAATTTATTCTGTTTGGTGGTAGAACGACTTACGTTTCCGATAACGTTGTCTAAATGAATAGCGGTTTAGGATGATGGTGCTTTATCGTCAAAAGCGTTATAGACGTACCGACATGCATGGAGCGACGGCCAATAGCCTGGCGCATACCAACGGCCTGGCGAGTGACGGCACGGGCAGCGATCAAGGACATTTTAGCTGGCAGAGAGGCTTGAGATAGTGAGCGATGAGGGGTTGTGGATGTCGACCGGTGAGAAACGGTAGTCACGTGTCGATTTGTAGCACGTGAGATAGAGCAGTTGTGTTCTTGCCTTTGACCGCTCATTGGGATAAATCTCTGTAACGGAGATATCACAGCTGCTTTGCTGCGGCTGCGACTTTTGTGCTCGGTATTAGCGCGCAAAGGGAGCTTATTTATCTGCTACTTGTGATTCTAGCCTTTACTGGCTTTGAGACACGGGGGTAGATCCACCTATCACGTATCGAAGGTCCTCGCGGTAAGCAGCGTCAAAACACGACCTGTAGGTTACTGAAAAGTGAGAATCTATTTATGCATTCGCAACCTAGACGAATAGACGACATCATGGGCCATGGCGAAGATGAGCAGCCCAACGAATCTGTACTTGGCCGTCCTAGACGTGTTATGCCGTTTGTTACCAATACTTCTCGTGGTCGTGGTCGAGGAGGAAGTCGTGGCAATCACAGTTTTGCTGATCGAGGTCGTGGACGAGGTGGCGGATACAACCATCCCGTGTCGATCGTCCCAGGCGGTTCCCGCGGTGGTCACTTCCAGGCTTCCTTCGGAGTGCCCTCGAGTTCAGCCCAATCGCTCGTTACACACTTGCAGACGAATACTTCACGTGTCTCTCGGGACCAGATATCTAGCGCCCGAATACCTGACTCTGGGCTCCCTCAAGTATCTCAGTCTACACCGGAGATTGATGCCAGCGCCACGGAGCCCTCAGTTCACACAGTCGCTCTCGCGGAGGATCTCGCACCCATATTTGGCTCTTCGAAACGTCCTCAGCCTCGTAAAAGGGGGTTTCGACCAGGTGCTCGAGGTAAATTTCTGAAGGATGCGGTCTCTTCACGTACCACTACTTCAGGTTCCTCTACTTGGGAGACTCCTTCCGACAACCAAATGGGGCCTAGTAATAGCTCGTCTCGCACTGCTAGTGAACTGCCCCCTGCAAAACGGCCCCGACTTGACGAGGATACCAATTCAAGTCGCATTTCACCCGCAGAGAGTACGCCGCCTACGGTTATCAAGCCTGAAGCTATGGATGAACCTTCCGTCGGCTCAACTCCAGGCCAGGCTACTTCTGGTACCAAGTTTATTTCCTACGACAGATATCCGATGTGCCGTTTCAATTGTGGAAGGCCGCCAGCAGAGGTCCGAAATAACAGGAAGTCGGCCAAGGGACATGAGATTGTGGTTTTACTGAAGCAAGGGCTGAGGGTCAACTCTGCGTTTATTCGGGATGACGGTATAGCAATCGACTGGTCGCTTCCCCCCGAAACCGGGACCGGCGTTTCGGTCCCTTCAACCGGTCCCCCGCCCCGCCTGGTTGAATCGGAGCCTACTGTCTCACTAGCTGAGTTAATATCGGCCTCTTCGTACGACGCCAGCTCTACCCCACCACCAGCGCAAACGGAGCTCCTTCCACACCTCGACCCTCTTGGGGCACTCGCATATAGTCCATCTACACTGTGTCCATCTACATCCACGCCTACGGAGATTACCTATCGCCAGGTTCAAATTCCAACACGACACTTACCCCGGCGTGGCGACACTCGGAAGCTACGAATATGGGTCGATGAGCAAATGCGTTTGTTGGAAGCTGAACTTGGTTCGGTGCTCATTCCGCCACCCGAGTTAATCGGCGTTGACGAATATATTCGTGGGCAAGCCCTGCCAGACGGCGTTGCTCCATCCGTGCGGATACGTTATAAGCGTCCGATACGTGCTTCAGGGAGCTCCCAGCAAGAAGCCCACCAGAGCGACGAAAGTATGTTGATATCTATTGACCATTGAACTTATCCTAATGTGTGTACAATACAGGAAGCAACGACCTAGCCCCCCCTGAGTCACATATTACACCCCTCCAACAACATAGTACTACGCCTCCGCCTATCAGCTCACCGGAAAGCGTGCTTCCCCCAATTGCCCATCTAACGCAGTCACCGTCACCAACACCTGCACCACCTATCACCCCGCCTATCATCAAGAATGAGCTTGATGAATTAGCACACGATCCACCTTCGCCGCTCGTCGAGCCCAATCCAATTTTACGCACACCCACGGCGGAGGAGTCCATGCCACCTCTTCCAGATTTGAACGAGATCCAGACAAATCCCAGCGATAACTCTCTTGGAGAACGGCCAGCACCAGCTACCGCCGAATCACCTATAGAACCTACAGATTCCCCGAGTGCTAAGGAGTTGGACATAATCCGCCATCTTCGTGCTGACCTGGAAAGATCACGGTTGGAGGCGGAGCAAAAGCATAAAGACTTGGAACGGCGTATACGTGAACTCTCGAATAAGAATTCGGATCCGGATTCGCCGGAGGTCGGTGCGATCCCACACAACGCCTCCAGTGAAAGCGATATCACTAGGATAGTGGACGATACCAAGTCGAAGTTACTCGTGTTACGTCGGGGGAAGCACGACAAGACCCGTCGTTTATTGTCCGTGTCGAAGTCGACTGTTCTTCATGTTTCTTGGTTGGGAGTCATGCAGATGGTTAACACGGACACAAGGTGTGCCTTTCTCTGGTCTTCTTGATTCGTTTGGTTGGACTTTTTGCTAGGCAAATGATCGCGGCGGGCTTTGAGGAGGGCGCTCCTGACGGTGTTTCGATTGAGGATACTTGTCTTCTTTCACCGGCTTCGGCCGCTCTGGCTTTATCGGGGACGGGATCGCAGCTTGGGATCGCAAGTCTGGGCAAAGTATACCTGCCCACATGTTAGCCCCTACTGGACTACTGATACGATATGGTCGTTTGTAGGGAGGCTTTAAGTTCTTTCCACTATCAAGCCAACCCCATGAAACCAAAGGAGTCTGTGCGGTCACTACAGTCAGTTCTAGCTCGGTGATTACCCTTGGTCACGATCACCGCTACGTTCACTGGCAACTCGATGAAGATCGTTATTCTACCACGCCACTCTCTATGCACAAGTTAAATCAATGCACGGCGTTGGTATTCGATCCTACCTCAAACAGTATTATAACTGCAGGTTCAGATTATGCGAAGAAAGGTAAACTGACGGTGCATAGCTTGGGTAGCTCGGAGCATACATCTACGACCGTTGATCTCAGCAACCACGCTCACCACGTGCACACGGATAGCGAAAGCCCGTCGATCTTCCTTCTTGAGGTACGTCTTCAGGCTGCAAAAACTCTAGTACTTACTTGCGCTACGTTAGCTGGCTCGACTCGATGATCAGTTCCAGGTCCACGATATGCGGCTGCCTCTATACCGGTGTGTGCAGAAGTTTGGGTATGAGAACGTTGTCCACGAAAGAGGGGGTTTCCGCACCCGAGGTGAGACGCTGAAAGATCCTGTGTTCAACAATATCTGAAGTCCGTCTCAGGGAGCACTCGAGGACATCTCTTCGCTCGAGGGGACACTGGAATAGTGAGATCGTGGGACCGCCGGAACCTTTCATCATACCAAACCGTAAGTTGTGACTAGGTAAGAAAGGTGGTTCCGGCAATTAACTTTTCGTTGTTTTTAGACCCAAGTTGTACCTCACCAGAAGGTTGTAGAGGTCATCCTTGACGGTTCTTCTCTCATTTGTGCTACCGAGTCTCATCACATCACATCTTACCCCCTATTTTAATCCTCTGTACTTGTACATGTTACTTCGTTGATTATTGTATCATTTGATTTGCGCATATGTTTTCACGGCTTCTTGGGTTTCGCGCGGTTCATACAATTATACAAACAATACACTATACAAAGGAGAGTTACGCATATACGAAGTATCGCTAGCGAAGTTACCCGAGGTATCCAACAGAGAGGGGAAACAGGAGCAATCTAGTAAAGTCGGTGGGCAACACCCCAATGGTTTCCAATAGACTTGAATAAGGCCTCTTCTAGCGACGTTTCGGTGACAATCCGGACGAGCCGCGGGACGGACTCCATACCCCCATCTTTGGCAGACATAAACTCGTCATCCATAGATAGTTCTTGGGCGGGGTCTGGTTCGCTATATAAGAGATCTATCTCTTCGTCCTCTGCGTCTAATGCTACGTAATGAAGAGATTCATCTTCGTAACCAATGTCATCCAACCTTGAATCGTCCTCCACTTGTTGCATGTAAGCGTCATAGTCGTCATAGCCGCTATAGCCGTCTTGGAAGTCCTCGCCATTATCGCCCTCGCCATCCCCGTATACATAGACCCATTCGCCTTCATATTTGTTAGTTTCAGGTTCTCCATTTTGAGGAAACTCGTCATCATCCTCGAGCACAGGGTAGGCACCATAAACTTCTCCTTCGTAGGCTTCTCCTACCTCTTCATTCAACGCAGGGTCGTATCCGGCGATTCCTTCGTGATAATCCAAAACATCCCACGCAACCTCATCCAACGACTCCATATCCCGAGTATTGTCCAATGAAACCGTATCCTCCAGATTGTCTGGTGGAACCATGTTCTGGACACCCACGAAGTCGATAGGCAATACAGAGTCTTGATATTCCACCCTATCAAACCGCCACCCGTTATCAACATGCGTGGGATCGACGTCGTAGGTTTGAAAATGAGGGAGATAAGTAATTGGGGGTGGCGTGATGGAATAGGATGAAGTCGGGTTCGGCATGTGCGTGTATTCGTGGTTCTGAGGAGAGCGAACTGGGGTACTGCCGGCTGGTGGGAAATTAGGTAGGCCCTGAAGAATGGGATAAGAGGGGACCTCGATTGCCTGACGGCGCTGCGGTCTAGATGCTGAGTATTGAATTTCTGGAGGCATTGGCGAAAGAGGCGGGCTGGAGGCGGGTGCCGCCTGAACTTGGGAGGTAGGAAAATAAGACGAAATAGTTGGACGAAGAGGTTGCTCCTTCCGGTTTTGAACCACCACGGTAGGAGGTTGAGGGGCGACTGTATGCTGCTCAGATTTCTGCAATTTTGAACTCCAAGCGCAGCTATCTACTTGTATGACGACAGGCTTTTCCTGAGCGGGAGGCGGAGGTGTAGTTTCCACAGCACGATCTGAAGAGGGTGTTCCTTGACGCTCAATGTCCCATGGCGGCGAGCCTTCGCGAATTGGTCCAGGTGGCGGAGAGGGGGATCCTTGAATATCGTCCTGATTTTGATCCACACGAGGTTCTTTGCGTGATTTTCCAACGGCTCGTGGCACACTGTCAAATTTGCCTTTTTGACGATTAGCGTGTCGCATGGCAGAGTGAGCGCTGCGAATACTGGAGTCATCTGATTCGTCCCCTGAAATTTCGCTGCCATCCGAAGGCACCACACGAGTCTTGTTGAGGAACGCAGATTCGGAAAACACGATGTCTATCATTGCGGGGGCCGGAATGAATACGATGAGCAGGGCTCTCGATGTGAATAAAACTGAATTAGCTGCTCTTAAACTTGCCTGGTTGTTTCTTTTTCCCCAATCTCCTAGACGCCTTGCCCTTGTTGAACACCCCCACGGTTGCACTTGGCTTGATCTGCCGAGTACATGAGGTCAATCCTCATGCTGGTGGTCAAATGAATAGACCCACAGTCAAACGCGATTTCCCGAGGTTTTGCGCCGAGAAGTTTTGCATTAGGAGCAGTGCGGGCGCGACCTTGGTCCTTTTCGATTTGGACTTTTCTTCCGGGGCTTTCGTCTTCTGTCTTTTCTTCTTGGACCCGCCAACTTCATGCTCGTGCTCGTGCTCGTGTACCACGTCAGACACGTCCTCTTCTTCGACCACTCTAGTAGCGGACCGCCTGGCCCGCCTGCGATCGCGGCGGTGTGCCAACCCTGCATGTAATAAATGAGTTCCGCCCATATGACATAAAGCGGGATACCAACTCTGAGAATGCTCAGATTCATCTGGTTCAATCGCCTTTGGTCCGGCTTTCAACTGGGAAGGTACTGATTTCTTTGACCGAATAGGGACATTCACCGCAAGGTTCGAGGGGAGGTCCACTAAATAGTCCAAGGGGGGAGCCGGAATCGAGCTTGGCAAACCAGATTTATCCGAGGTGGCGCTGTTGGCTGCGGTGGGGGGAAGGTCGTTGCCTATGGCAGCCGCAGCTCTTGGAACCAACATCGGACTTGTGGGTTCTTTCCGGGAAGGTGAATCTTTCCAGGCTGTACTCGTATCTCGTCCTTCGGCCGCATAGAAAGATGTTAGCGATCGTTGGGTATCCAGAAACGCCTGGACGCGTCTCGTCGCCGCACCTCCCCGGTCTCCAACCGGTGCAGGCATCGTCCGAGGCTTAGAAATGACCAGATTACAAGAAAGTATTTTAAAGACGAAGGCGGCGCAAATGAGAAAGCAGTCGGGGTCAGTCAGCGGAAATGCCGGGCTCGCTGACAAATCACGTGGCTGCCGTATCTCACGCGACT
>JANWGL010010142.1:0-10046 GCA_025200755.1 Ceratobasidium sp. C01 | reverse complement strand
CCGGCGGCTTACTACAGTGCCTTCCAATCGCGGGAATTTGGTCACATGTGTTACCTTGAGATGACGTCCCAGCGTACGGCCAATGATGTTGCTGCCGCTGAACCAATATTTAGACCAGAGCCTTAAGAACCCATTGATTCTTCAAGTTTACCGAATGTAAGAGGAGCTTCTCGGCCGCCGGAACACATTCTATGGTATATGTATAAATCGATCCGAAAAATGATCTGTCCTGACCCATCTTGTGAAAGGTCTCTCAGTATGAATTATCATAGCGTCGGTGGGAATTTGTCGCCCCGGACTATACTCAGCTGGGTCTCAAATGTCTATGGCGTCTTTGCTTTATCCATCACTTGCTTGCTGCTCGTGCTATACCATCGAAAACGCTCTAATGGACTCAAGCCGCCCACAGTCCCTGGGCACTGGTTCTTCAAAAACCAACTCCTCCTTCAAGCCCCATGGCGCGGTATACTCATTGCAGAAAAATATAAGCCCCAGTACGGTGCGCGGCCGGCTATCTTCATGTTCCAGCATTATCTTATACTAACTGTGCACGGCTACCCCACAGGAGATATCATATACCTCTCGACCCCGTTCAAAGCGAACGTTATTCTCAATAGCCTTGAAGCAGTGTCCGAAGTACTTGAGAAGCACTCAGCTGTGACGTCTGATCGTCCACGAAATGTAATGCTCACTGAACTGTAAGCTCTTGGTACCTTCCCTCGCTCGCGAGTTGACACTCTGACATCCTTCAACTATGACGATATACTGTTATCGTTAATCTAGGGCCGGGACAGGTCGCCACATTGCTTTCCGCAACCATGACGAAAGACACCGCAAGGCACGTCGTGTCATGGCCTCGGCCTTACATCCAGCCGCAGCACGTTCTTACGCCGACCTACACACTGCGAGCTCGGCTTTCTTCCTCAATGATATAATGAACCGTATGGGAGGCGAAATTCACGCCCACGCCACTGAGAAAGCAGACAAGGAAGACGAGGGTCGAAATAGTGGTGCGGACGGAGAGGGGGATTGCGATGCCCTCGTTGCGTCCATAAAAGACACGATCGGCCGGTTCATCATGCGTATGACCTACGGGCATGTTGTACGTGAGAATGATCCCCTGTTGGCAATTGCGAATGAGGTGGTGGTGTTTTTGATTGTGGGATTTGCGCAGCATTAATGGGTTAATGATTTTCCTATCCGTGAGTTTTCGTCTTGTATGTTTTCGCCGTGAAGCAAGGCGCTGAATGGGCTTCTAATGATCTTAGTACGGCACATTCCGATGTGGTTCCCCGGCGCAGGTTTCAGGCGGGAAGCGCAGTATAGGAACGATCAGCGGCTGTATGCGACCGAGGAGACGTTTAGACCCGTCATGAGGGATGTGGTACGCTCTTTTAATCTAGGCACATCATTATAAAATATTGATGTGATCGGGTGGTAGCATCGAGGGACGATTGAGCGACCATCATACTCTTCAAAGTTATTGGAGTTGAAAGGCGGTGTCAATGCAAGCGAGGAAGATATTGATTTGGTCAAGTGGACGGCGTCGTCTATGTTTACTGGTAAGTGCGACTCAGGCCTTGTCTCAATCCAATCTGACCAGCAACTAATATCATCCGAAGCTGGATCCACAACCGTAAGTGTTCCTGACCTCGTCTAAAATTGTTACGTATCTACAACACCGGCTTTTTTAGACAACCGCTCTCGTATACAGCTTCGTATTCGCAATGGCCATCCGACCCACCATTGCCACCCTTGTCCAGAGCGAGATAGACACTCAAGTCGGACGTGGTCGTCTCCCAACGCTTCACGATCGAGAGGTTTTGCCGTACACGGATGCAGTCCTGCAGGAGGTTATTCGATTTTATCCTGTGTTCCCACTTGGTAAGTTTCTTACTCTATATACTGGAGCGTTTGGGAATTCAGAGGTGGGCTAGGATTGGAACACTGCGCGACAGAAGATATGGAGATACGTGGGTACAAGATCAAGAAAGGGACAACAATCGAGGCGAACATATGGTGCCCACTTTCCTTCTACCCATGATACCAAACGCTTGAATTTACCTCATTCAAACAGGGCTGTAATGCGTGACCGAAACTTATATCCGAACCCCTATGATTTCGACCCGACTCGCTTCCTCACACCTACTCCAAACCCGGACCCGCGCCGCTTCCTTTTCGGGTTTGGCCGGCGAGTATGCCCAGGTCAGCATGTCGCAAACAACGGAGCTTTCACACTCGCCGCTGCGTTTATGAGCGTGTTCCAAGTCGTTGCTGGAGATGAGACGATGAGAGAAGCGGATCAATGTGGTAGGGAGGTGTGGAAGATGTTCTCTCCTTATGGACCTTTGTGAGTCGATTCAAACTTACGCATTGATATGTCGAGGCTGAATGATATGGTAGCGAGCCAAAGCCGTTTAAATGCAGGATTACGCCAAGAGACGAAGCCGCAGTTGCGATTCTGGAGACTTGCAAGGAGGCGTCGGTTATTAACTAGTATCTCTGACACATGCATGCGGTATGGATGAACTTAATTGACATAATGAAGCTCGTGAACATGACTGCCAAGAGCCGCTTTGGATGTTAGATAGGGATGGCTACACGATCAAGATGTATGCATGTATAGCATGTACTATGAGTAAACGTGGACAAAGCGGGAGGAAGATTAAACATTGCTCAGACCTAGCCCTTCCGGAGATTTTAACTCCTGTTTAACCTACTTTATGGAGAAAACCCAAAGCGCGACTAAAGATATCGCATACATCCGGTTATTCTATACTCTATCTCTGGGTCCCCGTTGTTCACTCAACCTTACGTCAATTCATGGGGATAATAGATTATGTGAAACCAGTAATAGAAACTCAGCATACAATAATACGTTTTTACTAAAGTTCACGTGAGAACCTCATAGTTAAATTCTACCGACCTCTGTAGGTCTCTATATTTCCCGCGCAGCACCTTTCGCTAGGTTTCACAAGCTTCATCCTTCAGTTGCCTATAGAGAGAATAGACATTATGCCAGTGTTCTATTCCGAGTCCATCAATCAGTTATAGATATTCCCGAAGATTCCGACAGGACGGACTTACCTCGATTCCAGCATTTCACTTTCTCCTTTGGATCGCATTGGGGCTGGACTTCCTCAATCAGCTTACTCGTCGCCTTGATCCACGGCCTTAAATATATTTGTTGAGTACAAGTCACCTAAAAATAAAATAGGAGATATACTTTGGGAGCGGCCAATCGGAAAAATGAATGTAAAACGACCTGGACATCTCGACATGCGGGTTCCACTCCGCATCGGGCCCTTCGTCCGCCATATATAGAGAGTGATTACTGTTGCGGAACTCGCCAGTCAACATAGCATATCCCCTATGGGGAAGAATCATGGAGGATGAACCCGAGAGCTCGTTCATCACCTGCACATGAAATATATTAGTCACTATCTGAATAAAGCCACGCACATATACATACTTCCATGTCGAAACCAACAGAGGAGCCTGCCTGATGTATTTTCGTCTGCACTCTGGCTGAGAGAGCCTCACTAGGAGTGATTACCATTATATGGCTAGCAAGTTTTCCATTCCCCAACCAGTATGCCCTTGCTAAGAGGAGTTTAGTCAAAGATATTGGATGGCAGAGCAGGATGCTTACGAAGGGCGATCTGGGCTTGAGGAGCTAGGAACAAATGGTCCAAATTGTTGAGGACAATCCCATCCGAGTCGAGGTACACTATTCGGGTATAGTTTGTGAGACCGAAAACGTGTAGTTTTGTCAGGGAGTCATGCCAAGTTCCTTTGCCAAAGAATATGTTAGATGGGGCACGCCTTATAGGAGAAAGTACTTACGGTCCCCTGTGGGGGTGCTCCACAGTGTCGTGGGGTGCAGGTTTACTTTATACTTATCCCGCGCTAAGTTCAGCATACGTCCAATCGTCGAGTTCTAACGGTGCAGAGATGTAAGCAGATATTATCATAGAGACAAAGAGAATAACATTGCTCACTTTTGAGCGTTCGTTCTCCCAGGATGAAGGGTATATCAAGGCTAATTCAGCCGATACCATCAATTTACGCAATTGACTAAAGTTGATAAGCTGCCGTACCACATCAGCGACCGACACGAACCGATCCAGGCTTAAACTACTCACAGCGTTGCAAAGATACTCCTTTTGCGTAGCATATAGGACATAAGAGAATCGGGGTCGCTCGCTGCTTGATATCGGCCATAGACTTGCTACCCGTACAGATTCACCAAAAATTTGTTCTCCAACTGAACCATGCAACTGAACTTTGGGGCAACCAGAAGAACCAGATGCCCCGCAATCGGGTAGGGGGGCGCCGTGAGCCCTGCCAGCTGAGGTGCCAGAATTATCGTCTGACCTGACCGGATATCCACGACCAATGCTCCAAGAGCTCATCAGCACTAGCAACAGTGTAGATATTGTGATAAACGCAATGAAATGGATCATTCTGATTACTTTGTCACGTCGGACCTCTGATATTGCTCGGTCCACAAGTTCAGACTGCATTACGCCCAAGTCCAAGTGAAGGGTATCTAGGTGAGGGAGTTTGTTCTACAAGTTGCAGTGTAGTGAGTTGAAAATATTAAGGCTTTTAGCACCTGCGCTTTCAAGCAACGTTTTACTCCCTGGTAAGCGAGGTGTCGTGGATGAATGGAGATAGTTTACTTTCTTCCCAATCCGCAGTATCGAACAGTTATTCCACGCCCAAATCCACGGGAGGACGCACGATGTCCGATCGACAACCAGATACCGGAGCCCATGGAAAATCCTACATGAAGCTGTGCTTGCTTTAATAATGCTTGGCAGGTTAACGAATCATAAACATCCAAAGATAGTTACACTTCCCCCAACCCAACTTCGTTCGATTGGTTGACAAGAAAATATCCATAGTGGGTCTAAAATTGGGCATGATATATGTTGGGGAGGAACCAGAGGATCCGCGTTAGCCAAGGCAATACCAGGGAGGTCCTCAGGTTCGATTTTGGGCTCTTTGTAGATCAAGTCGATCACGTGCCCGGCTATCAACGGAATGCAGCACTGGTCGAGCTTCAAATTAACTTCACGTTTCGGATACACAGTTTCCTCATTTGTTAAACTACGCCGACTTTACCGTTTCATAGAACCACCCCCACAATGTCTAACAACCTAGGGCACCCTAGCACCTCTGACTCTGTTAATCAACCCGGGAACATGTCATTCTTTGCTGCGCGGTTTAACGGTCGAGCTGTGGCAATTCGCCGAAATTCGGACTTTGAGGTAGGTTTCCTCATCAAATGTGGCGATATATGACTCAAAACGAGGCTTCTCACCAGGCAACCATAGTTTCCGTGCGTCGCGCGTTTCCCCCTTTGGAAAGGACCTCCCCCGACTCAATCAACCTCTCGGCCCGGTTTGAAGATTTTGGGGATCTTGATATTCATATCACTAGTGACTTATGGGCGGACCTTTTACCGAGGTTAAAGATCGTGGATGTTTCCATCGAAGATAAGGAGATCGAAAGAATCGAAGTGGGAATGGTGTCCCTTTCTATGCCTAGTAAGTTAAATGCGGTATTGAATTTTGGTTTTAACTGGAACTCTACTTAACTACTCGCAGTTCTTGCACAGTCCGATGAGATACAAATCAACGTCGTTAGTGGGCCAAGAGAGTTTCCGATCACAGTACCTAGTCGCGCAACGGTAAAACAACTCAAGGATCTAATCAGCGAACACGACAACGTGGAACCTGTTGATCCGATCCTTGGCTTTGAGGATTTCACTTCGCTCCAAGAGGACAAGACCCTTCATGACTACGGAATTTGTCAAGGATCGCTGGTTTCTGTGACCACCAACCTTCCCGTTCTCGTTACCGTACCGCAACGGTCAAAGGTGTCAATGATGATTACTCTATATGCTACAGCATCTAGCCTCAAACTGGTCATTCGCACTCGGCTGGACATTCCCGTTCACGAGCAAATCCTTACGTGTGGAGGAGAACAACTCGATGACTCTAAACCTCTTGGTCGATATCCTCAAATATCTAAAAACTGCGAGATAGTGGTCGGCCGTAACAGAAGTAAGAGCTTTTCTGCTTACTGTGGTGATCGGAAAGTGACGTTTGCCGGGTCAATGCATATAGGCCAGCACGATCCGCCCCTACTATTTCTATACGTCAGTCCGGCCTGGGCTCGGGGCGGTGACGACGAGGACGACGACACCGAGTCCTGCCTTGTACTACCAACATCGACTATTCTTGATATCAAAGTACTATTGTACAACATCATCATGATTTCCCCTTGCCAGCAGCAACTATCGTTTCATGGCCAAGCATTGCATGACGACCAAACTATTCAGCAGCACGGCCTCCAGACTGGAAGCGTCGTTTCAATGCAGATAAAACAACGAGGCGGTACGCATGCTTTATTTGTCCGCTCGTTCATACTCTAAATGCTCTTTCATCAGCAGGTGAAAGACGCTAGGACGGGTAAAGGACACCACCAGCTCCCGTAAATCCAATAACATTCATCCAGTGGAGAGGGCATCCAATGATTTTCTGGTTGAACTATAATACTTTTTACCGAGTTACATAAATTAGTTAGCGTTAGCGGCGAGTGGAACACCGCCTGAAGGAATGAGAAATGCATGATAATTCCGGGTATACAAACAAGTACAAAAGTCCTGGACAAAGCGATTACAAACACTGACGCCTTACATACACAAATCTGTACCCGATTAGGTTCCTATCGTTGATTCTGGAATTCGCTATCCGTGTCACTTGAGGTCACTTGAGGTATTCGAGCCGTCTCTTCGGCTACGATAGCAAGGTTGTGCAGCATTCCTACAACAAACCAGTTAGAACCGGTATGAAAGTAAAACAAGACAAAATGTCCGACTCACTCTCGAAGCTCATAATGAACACCGTCTACCCATGGCTTAGTTTTTATTACGAATCCAGAGCATTAAATCGGCTTACCTTTCTCGCTTCGTCGTTGCTCATGAATTCCTTCTTTACCCTCTCGTCCATATTCTCGCCCTCGGCAATATCATCCAAGACTTTCAAGACTCCTTCCGGTGCGCCCTTCATCCCAGACGAATTTAAAAACCACGCCATGTGTTCTCTGATCGCTCGTGCGTTTGTCACAATGTCAACAGCGAGGGCACTAGGGTCCGAAGGAATGGAAGGCGAAGCAGATGAGGGGTGGTGGTTATGAGGGGCGTTGAGAGCGTGTTGGTGTCGTTGGGCGCGGATTGACTTGACTGCGCGGTCGAGGATACCGGAGTGGATAACGGTTTGATATCGGGATGAATATGCTTCGGATAAAACTAGGAAAAGAGTCCAATTGAGGCATAATTCAAACGCTGTGCCCCAGGCACATACCGGAAATCAAAATCGTCATAGCGGCAATACCGAATAGAGCCCAGCCTACGAAAAACGCTCTCCCTGCAGGTGTTTTTGGCGCAAAGTCCCCATAGCCGACCGTCGAGAAAGTGCAGAAGCCTAGGTCGAAGGTTAGACTAAGAACTAGCAAAACGACGGGCCACTTACAGAAGAACATCGACGAGCCAAACGCCCAACCCTCGGTTGCTACAAACACTCCAGATCCGACGAGCCAGAAAGTGGCAAATAAAGTCCATGCGACCCCCAGCTGTGGGGAGGGACTTAACAAACAGCGAGCGTGATGGATTAGTCCGAACATACCTTAACGGCGAACTCCTTCTTCTCCTCGCTCTCCAGCCTCGCCTTGAGCTCTGCGTAGTCCGCATTTTCCTCTTCATGAGCCAGTCCAACGAGCTCGGCATGGAATCGCTCGATCAACGTCTGCGGGTCCACGGTTGTGGTCAGATTGGCCACAGGAGAACTCGTCCGTGTGCGGGAGTCAACGAGGATATTCGTAGCATCGGCTTCCGGCTGAGCTGTTCCCGAGCTCCCCGAAGACCCCTCTTGAACTGTCGGCGTGGCACCTCCACCTAGATTACACTCGCCATCCCCGAACAACGCATGTCGCTGCTCTTCACTCAACGCCCACACGTTCAACACCATCCCCTCCCTGTGTCCACCTCGCTTCGAAACCGATCCCGCATGCCGTCTCCCTCCACCAGGTACGACAACCGAACCCGACCCGCCCGATACCGCCGACATCATCGTGAGTGTCCGTGCACCAAGCCCCGTCTTGTTTGGTAATATATTCTCGACTGGGTTAGGTCTACCTGCAGCTGGGACGTATACGGGTACGTTCATTCGCCGAAGCATTTCTTCAGCGGCGCGGATCTGGGCTCGGGCGTGCTTCATACGATCTCGCTCGGCGCGGCGTTTCCGGTATGAGTTCTCAAAGGACTAAATGCCCAGTCTTTAGTTCGCTACGTGGCCTAAGATACGCTATTTTACCAAAGCTCACCTCGATAATGGTTTCTCTTGTCGTGGTGACTGCCAAACCCAAGTTGATGATCCCAAACGTGTTATAAAATATGGAAAATACGCGGCCAAGCGTAGTTGTAAGAATGATGTCGCCAAAACCAACGGCTGTGGGGCGGGAGGGGGGCGTTAGAGATATAATGATTGGCAAGCTTGAACACGTACTTTCGATTGATACAACAGTGAAGTAAAGTCCATTCTAAAAACAGAAAAAGGTACTGGCAATTAGTTTGAGCGAAAATTATACGGCAACATAGACCTCACCTGGAACGATAGCCCAATAATAAATGAGTAACACAAGGCCCCAAGCGCAATATAGCAGAGTAAAACCATCACAATGATAACCAGAGACCGCTGTTTCCGAGTAAGTCCGCTACCTAAAATAGCCTAGAGATAAGCACATCTGAATAACGGTAAAATTTACACGTACCGCTGCGAGCAAACTCTGGCGTTCGTATCCAGTCCCAGACAAGAGAGAAGGTAGTTATGAGCGACGCAATTGTCGAACAGACTGTCATCCAGAACGCTTGACCATATGCTATTCCCCCCAAAATCAATCAGTCTCGAGTGTACATAGAACAGATCTGACGTACTAAACCCATCGTCTACAGCGTGAACTACTCCAAACACAGTAACAGCGACAATGTTGATGATATCTATTTTCAATGACGTCATTGACTGGCGAACAAAACTATTTTTACAGCAGTGACATACCATGAATAATTAGCCCTCCAATTGCAGTAAACGTTGCGAGGCGCACTCGTCGCTCCAGAAAGCGCGAAATAAGGGCAAAGTTGGCCAATACGGCGGAAGCCATTGAGATAGCCAGGGCGGCGTCAAGAACTACCAGCTAACCATTAGTATCGTTTAAAAACCTTGCCCCATGGCGGTCATTTTCACCGTTCCCACTTAAACCCTTTGGATGGGATCCGACAAGCAGATAGGGGAGTGGATAAGTGACGTACGTTTTGGATTTTCCTGGGTTTCGACGGTTTGGTTCCCGTTTGTTTTGATATACCACTACGGTAAATGGGTGAGTAAGTTTACAACCTCAGCTTTAGGTTTCTCATACGCACATGTTCCGTCAAGCCGGGGATCTCCAACAAAATAGCGAAGGGGATAATAATCCCACTCAGAATGGGAGTCCATCTGAACAAACGAGTCAGAGACGTCTCCACCTTTTCACAATATTTCCATACCTGTAGTTAGGAATGTACTCCCCTCGCAACTCTTCCGTCTCCTGTCCCCACAAATAATCTTTAACCCTTGTCCATCTCGTTCTCTTCTTGCGTCTCTCCTCCTCCAACTCCTTCAACAACGTTCCACGTTGAACTTTTTCGCGTACGAGGCCCCATCTCGCTTCGGGTCGCGACTCGCCACCCAAATGTTGGCTTTCTGCTTGTCGTTGGCCCTGCTCTGCTTGCTCAGCCTCTTCAAAAGTCTCCTGGAGCGGTCTACGTTTGTCGGTGAGAGCCTGAAGAAAGGATAACAATATTATAGGAGACGGCATGCGGTATGTAGAAGTAGATGGAGGTGGTTCGGAGCATGTTTACCAATAGGGACATCGAGACTCAGATGAGGTCGTCGTGGTCAACCGCCGGCAGTTCTATACCGGGAATTGCAAATTGATAAAGT
>JANWGL010010005.1:0-12360 GCA_025200755.1 Ceratobasidium sp. C01 | reverse complement strand
CATTTTTCTATTTACTTCCCACATCTATCCATCACCATCCTCGGTTTGTACTCCCATCTGAGGTCGTTGCTAATGCATCGTCTACAGGACGCACAATGACTACCGCGCTGGCGGGCAATATGCCTCTGGCGTGGCCAAAGTCGACTTGTACGCCTGGGATGGATATCCGCTTGGGTTCGATTGTAGTCACCCTGATGTGTGAGTTTATGTACCCTTGCTTCCCAAACTTCCGCTCATTTGTCTGACTGTTGTGTTGATACGACGTGTGGGCGTGATGTTAACTTGACGGGTGATCTCGTGTGGGGAATTGACCTGTGTGGGGGTGGCGGTACAGCTGGAAGGAAGTCGACTCCGCATTGGACGCGAATCACCAAAAGTGGAACCCGGCTGAGCCTTTGTATTTGGCTGGTACGTTTTTCAATGCTCCGTTTTTTTTAATCATTTTCTGACCCCACGTGTTCTATTTGGTGCGAATAGAATATCAAGGAGGGGCGTTTGACCCTTGGTGAGTATGGTCTATTTTATGTGTACGGAGCGTTGGAGCTGAGGGACGGCGTTGAAGGAATGGCCCTGGATACGGGAGCTGTTACAAGCTCATTAACGAGCAGGTACGCTTGTTCGATATTTTTGCACTTTGCGAGCGGACAATTGATATACAAAACGATAGTTCGCGAACGTGTTCTACAAGAACAATTATGCGGCTGGGACGTACTTGCAGTCGCTTTACATGACGTGTGTGAACCCCGTTTCGTCGGTGCTACTAGCGACTGACATGCTAGGCTTCGTTGGAATGTAGATACGGAGGAACCAACTGGGGGAATCTGGCTACGCCTACCGTATACACCTCGTGCGTCCCTTTCCTTTTGTTAATTTCTAAACTACGCTAACTGGCTTTTCCGGATCAGTTACGACTATGGCTCCGTAAGTATTCTGACATCTATACTGCTGCGGAGTATTTACTGAATATTGGATGAACGACAGCCAATCTCGGAAGACCGTTCTCTCACGCCCAAATTCGCCGAGCTCAAATTGCAAGGTCTCTTCCTGCACGCATCGCCGCATTACCATCTGGCTGGGCGCATCGGGACGGGCACCACGTACACCAACTCCTCGCAAATTTTCACTACTTAC
Source organism: Ceratobasidium sp. C01 (assembly GCA_025200755.1). NCBI lineage: Eukaryota > Fungi > Basidiomycota > Agaricomycetes > Cantharellales > Ceratobasidiaceae > Ceratobasidium > Ceratobasidium sp. C01. Next base: position 11,229 of record JANWGL010010005.1, on the reverse strand, counting down.
CTATCGACCCTCCAGGGGGAGAGTTTCTACGTTGTGAGGCAGACGACGAACACGAACACTGCCAAGGTTGCCTTTTCGCTTGGTGTGAACACCAGCGTTGGGGTTGTCAACGTCGAGGGAAGCTTAGAGGGCCGCGAGAGTAAGATCCTGGTTGGGGAGTACAAGTTTGGATCGAGCTTGTTGAGATGGGCTAGTGCGGAGGTGGGTTTTCATATTTATTTCGGCCGAGGTGGATTTTGATTGACCCGGGGTCAACTAGATTGCGACATGGGCGACGGTTGACGGGACAGATCATATCGTTCTCTACGCTCAGAACCAGACTATCCAAGCAGCATTCCCCACCACTGCGACCACCGCATCCGTGTCGGGTGCGTCCGGCATCACCACTAAGATTACCAACGGAACGGCCGTCATCTCCGGCGTACCCCCCGCTGGGCTCGCAAAAGTCTCCTTTGGAAAGACGGCGGTCTGGGTCGCTGATAAGGCGTGGCTTGGGCCAAAGATCTGGGCACCGCGAGTCAGCGGAACGAGCGGCAACGGGAAGTACGATCTCTCACCCCGGACGGGTGGTGTCTTCGTCTTCGGGCCGTATTTGGTCCGAAATGCGACGATCAAGGGCTCGACTGTTGCGATTGCGGGTGACCTCGTGTCCGGCACAACTACGGATTTGGAGGTCCTCGTCCCGGCGAGCGTCAAGAGCGTGAGCTGGAACGGAAAGGCTGTCAAAGTGCAGAAGACGGCGTGGGGGACGCTCAAGGGTTCGGTCGCGGTTGCCGATTTGACGCCCAAACTGCCGAGTCTCAAGACGCTCGAGTGGAGGTGCACGGATTCGTTGCCGGAAGTGAACGTTGGGTTCGACGATTCGAAGTGGGTGGTCGCAGACAAGACCACAACGGCGAGGCCGGCAAGGTATCAACCTCTCGGGGGAAAGCTAGTCTTGTACTCGGACGAGTATGGGTATCATCAAGGCAAGTTCCTGCACCAGATGTTTTGATTGAGAACTGATGGATTTTGTTCTAGGAAACTTGTTGTACCGCGGCAAGTTTGAAGGGAACGCGACGGGCGTGCGACTCGCTGTTCAAGGGTTAGTCCTTCCCGATTTCTACAGCGCATGTTGCTAATCAGGCGGAGTAGAGGGTACAACTTTGGCTTCAGCGCATTCTTGAACGGCGTGTTCCTCGGTTCCGGACAGGGACGCTCGGGAAGCGACGCCGCTGGCGGAATTGATTTGGTCAATGCGACCTACACATTCCCTGCTGGCGCAGTTGGCTCGACGAATGTTGTGACTGTTGTGGTTGATAACATGGGTGAGTTTGACCTTGTGTACTTAGATTCGTGGACTGATAGGTTATGTAGGATTGGATGAGGATTGGAATTCGATGGACGAGTTCAAGGTGAGTTATTCCGTTCGGTTACGTGGGGCCAAACATTGAGGCAATTTGTGTAGGCCCCTCGCGGTATTCGCGGCTACGAGCTCATTGGTGGCGGCGATTTCTCCTCCTGGAAGCTCATCGGAAACGTCCAAGGCGAGGACAACACCGATATTATTCGTGGACCGCTCAACACTGGTGGACTCTACGTCGAGCGCATCGGTGCAATCTACCCGAACTACTCGATCCCGTCCTCGTGGAACTCGTCCAAGACCGACTCAAGCTGCACGCCGTACGCTGGATTGACTACCGCCGGAATCAAAGCGTACAAGACCAAGTTTAGCTTGAACATCGACCAAGCAACGGACGTGCCAGTTGCGTTCAAGTTTGAACGAACGGTGACGAGCAACTACCGGGTGATGCTGTATGTCAACGGGTGGCAATTCGGACGGTAAGCGTGCTTCCGTTTCTTAGTGCGGGTGTGGGGCTTAAACCAGTGTTCTCGCCAGGTTTACTTCCAATTTCGGACCACAGACCGTGTATCCTGTGAGTATATGCGCCTGTCCAGACGACCTTTGTACTAACCCAGTTTTCATAAGATCCCGGAGGGTATCTTGAACCATCGCGGGAGCAACGATGTGCTCCTGACGCTCTGGTCTCTAGGTGAGTACGTTTGATTCTAGCATTTTGCGTTACTAATACCTGTTTTAGACGCTGCGGGGGCCAAGGTGGCAAGTTTGGAGCTGGTGCCCACGATTGTGCTCGCGTCGAGCAAGGAGGTGGTGAAAAAGTTGGCTGCATGAACGCGAGGAATGTAAATAATCGAAGATCAAATATGGAAGTTGTACATTATGTTAGTTTTCGATTGGGAGCTGAGCGTTCGGATCGGTCCTTTGAGCATTCGAGATACATGAGACCTTGTGCAAGCATTTCTGATAGATTCTCAATCAACTTCAATCTCAGCATTCTCCGGGTAGTTCATTCAATTTAGGACCGTAGACATCTCCAAGGGGCAGAGAGAACTTGCATGTCGCACGCTGGCTGCTCCAATGCGACCGAACATCCCTCTAGAATCTTGAGGATACTCACCACAAACGGGTTCACTAAATTTGGACTCGCGATGGACGTAAATCAAACTGGTGCTCAAAAGGAACTGCAAAAACAACAAGCCTGATATATTTATATGTGCCAGTGAAACGGTGCCGATCACCAAGGCCGAGCCACCCTCGTGCTAGTGGACAGGAACGCCTATGATAATTGGCGCGAGGGTGATAGTCTACGGGGAGATTGATTTCACATCGCCCCCTAAAAGGAGAAACGATCGACAACAATATTGAGATCAAATTGTGTAGCTTTACCGTAGAGAGCAGACGCCCCTGGAGTAATTGAAGTTTAATACTGAGGCGGCGTCAATAGATACTCCTCGACGCCCCGGACAAGCGTCCGGTATCTTAGGAGGTACATCGGTGACGTCGCGAGGTCGCCAAGGACTCCGCGCCACAAGACGCTGGAAAGTCAAGTCTCAGCCACCACCACGCCACAACCTGGTTAGTCTGCGCGTTCCTCCGCATCCCATCCTCGATAGCCTCAAATAATTCAATATCTGCGAATGCTCTTGCCAAATCCGAAGAGTGGTTCGTAGAATGGGCGAAAGCTGCCATGCTGAACCTCGACTACTTCTCGCTCCCGCTTCCTCCAGAACTTCAGACCGCTCTTGACCTATGTTCAACATTCCCTCCTCGGCTCGAAAGTGGAAACGTGTGAGACCTTGATTGTCTTATGGCCCCAAATTGACGGGCTTTGGAACACGCTTATGTATCCTGCACTCCAGCCCCTCAGGGGCACGTTTCTTGCTCTTTTGCCTGACCCTCCTTTCTTGTCGATACCGATACGACCAGCAATCTTCACCTTGCCCTGCCATTCATACTCCTGGTCTGCCATGATTTAAGAGAGATCCTTGATAAGTCTAACATGTTTAACTTTACTGAAGCCGATTTTCGGAGACCGATCAACAATTTGCTTCACCACTCGTGGAAATCCCTTGCCGTAGAAGACTCAAAGTGTATGGTCGTTTCGTGAGTGGCTCATTGCAAACAGTGTTCACTATTCCTGATAACCTGCGAAACTAGCTTGGAGCAGACACTTCGTTTGCCGGATACCAAGGCCTCATTGTCATTCTTGTGTGCAACGACCACCACCGACTCGGTCTCATGTATCGACATGGGGCGTGAGCCCCTCAATTGATTGATCGCTTCCTCCCTATCCCGTTTTTCGTTTTTTCCGAAGCCGACCCCATCCCTTCTCTTCCCATACTGTATCGTGGAATTATCCATCAAGGTCAAGCCGCTCGTGTCGTACAGAAAGGCTTTGCTCGGTGTTCGGAGTGATCTCTGCCTTGTATCAGCGTCAAGCCCTTGGATTTCCGCGTCAATTTATGTTTGAAGTCTCGCACGATTGTGGCTCGTTCGTTCGCGTCTTCGCTGCCAGGTGGGGGGACACTATCGTTGGCAATCAGGCCAGTAGTTTATCTCAACAAACCGGTGGACTATCACACCTTCCAGCCGAGGACTCGCAACAATTGACAGACGAAAGCACCCAGAAACTGGAGGTTAGCAGATTATTTTCTTGCTACTTATCTGGATCTGCGCGCCTTAACAATAGAATAGACATATGAATATCCCCTTGGCTTGTTCGAGTTGCGGAACCCTTTGCCCGCAGTCAAGTGCTACTTATAACTGCGGGCGACTAGGTCACTAGCCAAACGCTACATGGACGAGATCTCAAAGGCGAAATTTCCTTGCCGTTTGCCAGAGGAGTGGGCTGCTCGTCCGGCGGAGTGCGCCAAGAAGTCTCATAACAACGCAACGACTCTTGAAAGAATCAAAAACAAACGGAAGCGAAGCTAGCTGGACCCCGGCGAAGTTGACCAGGAGCGCATTTTGGCTTGGGTACGCGATTGTTATAACAATCTCACCCCGGACGAGAATTCCATTAACAAACTAAACTAGGATAACAATCACCTTGCGAGGCACACTGTTCACCTTCATCAACTCCGGAAGATTTTCCCAAACTGTCTTGACGATATTGGAAAATCGTGCTGACAGTTTTCATTTTTCGTTCCCGGTAGTCGTGGTGTGTCGTGTTAATCTATTGTTTTTTTTTATGTTTCGAAATCGGTTGATTTCTCATGATTCCCTGCTACTCCTTGGCGGAGATCCAGTACCTATGCGGAGTAATTATGTTTACCAGGTTGAGCTAATTCATCTAATTCATAGACCTGAAACACCTTAACTAATCTATCACTGGGCTTGTTAGACTATCGACTTCGCGAGGGACACTCTGATTAGGTTTACACCTGAGCGGATGGTAACAAGAAACCGTCCAGTAAGCTTTCCTTACGCGAATGGCAATCCGAACGGTGAGTAACTCTTCTTCGTTGGCGGCTCAGGCGTGGAGTTTTGAACGGGTGTACTTGTCCTATTGGCTTCAAGCTCTGGGCCCTAAACTATGCATCCTTTGAGTATATGCGCATTCGAGGTGACATACGGCTCAATTTTTGTCGAGCCAGATTTCAGGGCTTATCCTTGATACTCGGGTATCTCGGTGACACTTGAAGTGGTTTCAGACACAACAGAAGCCGAGATGGCGAGTTTGGAACTGGTGCTGACGATCATGCCAGCGTCGGTCATAGAGATGGTGGAGCAGTTGGCCACTTGAGTGCGGGAGATGTAAATACTCAAGAATTTAATACGAAAGTTATTTGTTAATATCTCAGCTGATTCAAAGCTAGTCGTAGAGGTTGGTGCCCTTGCGGCGGGTAGACGGCTGCTCGCTTTCTATGACTGATATTCGCATGTTATTAATATAATCAATCTCGCGCACAACGACATCTCAACATATTTGTGGGCACAAGTTCCGTGAGTTGGTGTGTGAGAAGAACTTGTTTGAACAAAGCAAGGGTCAGATATCAAATCAGCTCACAAAGGGTAGCGTGTACAAACACAGACCCGACAGATGAACGAGCCAAACATTACCGCTGGTTGCCAAGGCTCCTCTTGTTTCTCAAGCAACCTCCCTGGGGTTGACGCGAGGGGGGTGATTACAAGAGGTATAATTTCAGATTGTCCCATATAAGGCAAAGGTTATTGACGTATGCTGTCAAGAACAGGTTATATAATCGCACAGCGATCAGAGGTCATCCCCTCAGATAGTTGGAATTCGGCGTTTGAAGCAGTGTCAACAGACGCGGACTTACGCCCCCCCCCCGTCAAGCATTCCTTATGTTGGTAGATACAGATAGTTACGTGGCTGAGCATTCGGTGACGTCGTGAGGGTATTGTTTTCGCTCTGAGGTGCTTTATAGGAGGGCAAAAACTATCCGATGAAGGCTGAACATCACTTGACACCTGATGGCTCCCCGTTGCTTCCCCGTCGTTGAAGTACCGGTTATCCCAGTTGCCGCGTATGTGTTTTTATCTCGTGCCTCTTGGTTTTTACTTACATATTGTCGACCGCTAGCCCCCCTGAACCACTTCCACCCATGGGATACGATCAACTCTTCACAGGTGCCGCTTGGATGCGATACCTAGTAGAGTTTATGAATAGGGCACAAAATCTCCTGCTAGGACCTTAACCGTAGCATCTACCTAGCCCCAATCTCAATTCGTGAGTCACTTTTCTTCAGTTACATGCAGCCTATTGAAAAACTCTCAGCTTTTCGCCCACCCAAACTACTCGTCTACCTAGAGGAGTATGGACATTGACCGACGCTGGAAGCTCTTCGGATATATTTTTCGTTTTCTGCTGGACACTTTCAAAGGACTTTGTATTTTTTGGGTGCATCGTTTTGTTGTTGACTCCGAAGTTTTTCGTCGAATCGCTGTACTGTTTTCAAAGGGTCCGTTTGTACGAATTGTTTATCCTGGGGGGTTGTTTTTGGCTACTGCTGTACTTCGTGGGTTAGTTATGTCCAACCCTTATATTACCTAGGTGGGGAGTCTATCTTTATCACCGCGGGAGGGGTGAAGGGCGATTCTGGGGAGACGTTTGAGTATATGCGTTCGACGCTCCGGCTTTCAGAGCAAGCCATCCTCAGAAGCGATGCTTATTAGCCAGCCCTTGATGTGCTGCATCATATCACTTCTAACTAAGGGCCATAGACCGTGGAGCCGGCGAGTATATGCGCCTATCTGAGTGACCTTTGCAGTAATCGAGATTTGTTGGCACACCAGAGGGTATTCTCAGCCACTGGGGAATGACAACGTGCTCTAGACACCCTAGCCTCTTGGAAATTGAATCCAATTGGCATATTTCGTGTAATTGAATCCGGTTTTAGTCGACGCGGGGGCTAAAGGTAGTGATTTGCAGCCGGCTCCCATGGTTGTGCTGGCGTGGAGCAAGAGAATATCGGAAAGGTTAAATGCGTGAAAATGAGTAATATAATTATCGGAGATAGGATGTACGAGTTATACATTGCATTAGTTAATGATTCGGGACTGAGAGTTCGTTTTGACACTTTGAGTTACCCTCTCCATCCGTTTCCGGTAAATTTGATCTGCATGAACCTTAGCAGATCCCACGCAGTACACTCGACTTGAGGCCGTAGGAGTCTTGAAGGGACGGTAAGAACCCCCTTGTTGCTTGTCAAATGCCCCTATAAGGCTAGGTATTCCGATTATATGACGGAAGTTCACGGAGATACATGCGATGGGGGCCGTTGAGCTTGTGGCCGCAATGGACGTTAGTCAGCCCACTGTGCAAAGAGGGCTACAAAATGGCATATCAACAGTTGCACAACAGAAACTTCGCCACTCACCGTGGTCAATCCACTTTTGTGCTAGAGAGCAACTCTCCTGATATTTGACGCATGAGGATTTGATTTCATATTGTGCCATAAAAGGAGAAACGATCGACAGGATGCTATGGGCACTATATTACATGGCCCACTACGAAAAGGATCGTCCCTCGAGGAGTTGAAGTTTGGCATTGAAATAATGTCGATAGGCACGCACCTGCGCCCCTGACAAGCTTCTGGACACCCCGGTGGCGTCGCGAGATTGTCATGTGTTTGGCTTCCTGGACCCTGCGCCACCACGTGCCACAAGGTCAAGTCTCAGCGATAACCTTAGCGAACAATGTCTGATACTACTGCCGCACTGCCCTCGCCATATTCGGTTTCCCCAAATGATTCAATGCCCGCGTCTGAACTTGTTAACTCCTGGGATCAATTTGGGGAATGGGCAAACGCTGTGGATTTGAACCTCGTGTATCAATCTACTCGTCTGCCGGAGGAACTGCAAGCCATTTTTGACCTGAGTGAAATATTTCCCACCTGGCTCGGAACCGAAAATGTGAGAGCTTGCTTATTCTTATTGCCCTGAAATTTATAGGTCTCTCTTATATTAGAGCATGCCTACATATCCTCAATTCGAGCGACTCCGGGACGTGTTTCTTTCCCAGGTGCCGGATCATCTCATTCTTGCCGACAATAATACGAATCACCAGCTTCGTCATGCCATGCCGCATATATTCAACGCCTGCCAGGAATTAACGGAGATCCTTAATCATTCACACGTGGCTGTCCCCTCCGAGGCCGATCTTCGGAGACCGATCGATAACTTGGTATACGCCTCATGGCCCTCATTTAGCATCAAAGATTCAAAGGAGGATATGGTTGTTTTGTGAGTGACTCTCCGTAGGCCTTGACCATGCTGGACATGATGAACTTCAAAACTAGCTTGGAGCGGACGCTTGCTTTACCGAAAGCCAAGAGCCCCTTATCATTCCTGTGTGCAACAACGACTGCACACCTTGTCTCATGCATCAACCTGGGACATAGGCCTTTCATCGGAGTGGACGTTTCCGCAAAACAGCGCTTTTCGACTTTCACAAAACCGACACCCTCTCTTCTCCTTCCACACTGTGTTGCGGAATTCAAATCCGCAGATGTAATGCCGATTGTGTCAAATCGACAAGCTTTGCTCGGAGTAGTCTCCGCCTTGTACCAGCGTCGCGCTCTTGGATTCTCCGGGCACTTTGTGTTTGGAATTTCGCACGATCGTGGCTATCATGTCGATGTGTTCGCTGCTAGGTGGGAGAAGACCGGGGTCGACAATCAAGCCCAGGTTTTAGCGCAACAAATAGCTGGACAATCCGAGCCTTCAGTTCATGGCCCACATCAGCCCGACAACGAAGATACGCAGAGAATGAAGGTAAGCAGCCCATTCATTTCCTATTTACCCGGATCCGCGCGCTCTAACGACATACTAGATACGCAAATACAGCATAAGCTCATTTAAGCTTCTGAATCCGTTTGAGGCAGTCCAGTTCTACTTACTGATGCGAGCGACCATCACTCTGGTCGAAAGATACAAGGTTGAGATCTCAAAGACCAAATTGTCCAGCGTCATCGCAGAGGACTGGACTGCTCCACTAAAATATCCTCAGTCGCTCAATAACAGTACGTCTGCTCGCGGGGGCAACACCGGCCAACAGAGATCGCGGACGGACTCTTGCGAGGTTGGCCCTGGTCCAGAGGAGCGTATATTGACTTGGGCATACAATTGCTGCAACAGCTCTTCCACGGACGAGTCTTTCAATGAAAAACTTGGCTAAATTACTCGCAGGCATTGGGGTGGTCACCCCCAAACCAACGACGAGCATGAACAATTTACGTAACTGCCCCCAGCACGGATTAAAAGTTGTCTCGGACAAGTTTGGTTTAGGTTCCTGTTTTATTGTGTTAACCTATTGTCCTTTATATTTCAAACTCATTGATTGATTAGTTCTCATAATTGCTAGCCACTTAGCCGAGATCACGCAGCCGATTATTGACAAGTGAAGATAGGATGTTATATAAAATTGTCTAGTTAATTCAGCTCGAAGAGACGATCCCCAATACAAGTTCGCCAGTAAGTTTCCTTGCTACGGACCACGCCTGTCGCCCCCTCAGAGATAGAATCCAACTTTAAGTCCACTCAGACTACTTGCATGTCATCCCGCCCTTATCTCGAAACCTTTGGAACTTCCGATCTAAGAGTAGTAGTGGCAAGTTGAACGGTGAATGTAGGATTTCATTTCTTGATAGGTGCGGGTAAACGAGTGTGTTAACTTGGTTTACCTCCAACATTAAGCGACAAATTGGATATCCTCTGTGAATATATGCGTATGTCTATGTAACGTCTGTACCCATTCAGGCTGCATAAGATCGTAGAAAGCATTTTAACCTCGAAAAACTCTTGACGCTCTTCCCTCTCAATGCGTGCATTTGAATCCTGTATTTTGTATAACTGGGACTGGTGTCAGACACGGCAAAAATCCGAAGCTGGCCCCCACAATTGTGCTGACGTCGAGCAAGGAAGTGCTGGGAAGGTCATAGCGTAAGCGCAAAAAATGCAGGTGATCGGGAATGAAATCCACATGTTGCGTCGCAGGTTTAGGGCTAAGCGTCGGGTTGATGCCTTAGGCAGTCAGGCAATAAGAAATGTATCAAAACCATCTCCGGTAGATCCCTCATCGGTGTCTCATATATCCCGGCGTACTTCACGCAGTATCCTCGACCATTAGGCAAAATGCGGCAGACAACGGCTTGTAGTGGTAGATAGGACCTAGGCACCACGTGGTGAATTCGCTTCACGCGAGGCAGTTCTATTTTGCGATACGCACCAGAAGATCATAATCACGCTATCGAGGCCCACCTCTTTTTATGAGGAGCCACCGGTGTCCTTGTGATCTGAACCCACGTCACACAGTTTAACTGAATTCTCGCAAATAATCAGCAGTCTTGCCGTTCTAGCTCGTGTTATGCGTGCTAGCTCACGAGCCAAAGCTCACAATATGTGCCCTTGGGAAACTTTGTAAAGGAAAAAATGGAACCGAAACCGACATTCAGCTACTTTGGGGCTAGAGCATTGGGAAGTGAAATAACATTCTGGTCAAACTCGCGCTCCGTTGCAAACTTTAAGCTTTCTACCACGAACATATACTCCTCTCGCTTTAGTTCCACAACATATTATTCCAAGGTCATTTATTAGTTTTACCAGGTGAGTGACGATCAATTTTCTGTCAGAGAGAGGACGAGCGATTCGCATATATAGGAAATATTTTGGATGTACCACATATACTTTCCAATGTATGACGTCTTGGGGCAAGTGAGATTCCGTGTATCTTAACTCCCCAAAGTATATATATAGGTGTAGGACTTCTAGTTTATGATAATAATTACCATATGGGGGCATTTTGAATTCGAATCTTGTCTGAACAGCAAGGCACCAACATCGATTAGACCAACGCACAAAGGTATCGCAGAACACAAAGCATAAATATGAGCGAATCAAAATTTCAATTGACTGAGGCCGAGGCCTCCCTGTATTCCTCGAGAGCAACCCCCCTGATACTTGGCTTGAGGGTGGTAACGACGGATTGATAGATCCCAAATTGTCCCGTGTAAAGAGACAACGTAACCGTTCGGCGAGTAACTGACCCTCGAATAATTAGAATTAAATGTTGGGGCAGTGTCTTCACAGACGCACACCTACGCCTCCCGTCAAACATTTCGCTATGCAGGTAGATACACCCGCTCATGTGGCCGGCATACAGGGGACGTCGCGACGTCATCACTGCCCGCCCAAAGGTTTATATTCAGCTAGATGCTGCCCCATGAGAGCCAGACATCAGTTTGCACCTGATGGCTCGCCGTTCTTTACCCGTCGCTGAAGTCCCAGTTCGTCCGTTTTTTGTGTAAGAGGGCTTTCTTTTCGATTCTTGGTTTTTACTGACCGACCCAACGACCACCAGCCCCCTGGGACCTTACCCACCCTTTATGGAATACCTACTGGAGCGCTGGAACAGGGCTCAGGCT
>JANWGL010009831.1:0-12159 GCA_025200755.1 Ceratobasidium sp. C01 | reverse complement strand
CCTATTCCTCTTTCACTAGCTGTAATTCGTCACCGTCTTCCACTTGAGCCCCCAAACTCTCACTGTTCTTGACCTCTACAGCATCATCTGTTTCATACCTGCGCACAAACTTGACCTGATTATAACACATCAGGGGCCGAGGGCGATGATAGTCAGCTTTCAAGGTACTGATTGATACCGGGGAGGATGCACGAGGGAATCCGGAGTAGATGGGCTCGCAAGAAACTCACCGCCCGTCCGTCCTCACGAGATACGAGCAGGGCTCGCGCAGCGAGATCGACGGCTTTTCCGGCGACGATATCCTATCAGAAGACAACCCATCCAAACCCAGTATGTATGCAGCGCACTCAATGTATTATTTAATCGCCGTGCATACCTTGATATACCACAGCACCTTCTCGGTCTTCGTGCCCCCAGACGGAGCATAGGCTACGCGCAAATGAATCTTATCTGTCGGCAGGATACCGCTGCCTTTTGCTTGGCTGGGGTCCGCAGCCACGGCCTTGTGCTTCATCTTCATCAACTCGATCGCCCGAAGCTTTGCCAGCTTCGCGGGATCTGTGGGCAACGGGCGAGCTCGACCAACGCCCGAAGACGTACTAGCACCAGCCTTCTTCACATCGGGAAACAGCTTGCTCAACAAAGCCTGCGCATCGGCTTTTTTGGTATCTGCAGCTGCCGTGGAGATTGGCACGCAATTATGAGCATCCCTATGCCGATGTCTACGCAATTCCAAAATGCACGTGGGGCTGAGAACGGACGGCTTTCCAGACGAAATGCGTACGGTACGCACGAAATACAGTACACTCCATGGCACGAATCGCAACTCCATCCAGGGGCAGGTTCTTCCCCCACAGCTGGCTTCAACAGCGCCGCATGACCGCACTTGTCGACTCGGCATGCAACTCTATCTGAACTCGACGTCGGCTCTCCCACCGATGCCGGTGTCCCAGGGGCCTCGCATCCATGCGCGTCCCGGAGCGCGTGGTTCCTACAGTATACAGCCTCGCAAGCCGGGCATTTTATCGGAAGGAGGTCAAAGATCTGGCACGACGCTATCGCACAGTGCGAGCCTTTCTCTGGTAGATCCATGCTACGTAGCTCAAGGGACAGAAACAGGGGAAAGGGAACGACAGAGGTGTGGGGGACAAGTTAAAAACCTGCAAGGGAAAAAGGTTAAACGTGCTGTAATGGTTTTGGCTCGAATATGCGAAATGAAGGCTGACAGAGATCAGGCCAATGGCAATACTGGTGGAGGTCAAATGAAGGACATCGACATCACGCGATGAGATCGATCACCTTTGAGTGGAGGCTACACAAGAACATACGAGCCCAAACCAGTGGCTTGTAGCAAGCGTTCACCTGCTCTTTGCGGCGCACCGATTCATTCTATACTTGTGTTGGCAAAGACACACAAGTTACCAATACGCCTGGCTTTCCTATCTGGGCGTCCCAGACACGGTGGTGGGGCAAATGACATAGATGGCCTCGCGCGTGAGCAGATAATCATGCACTCCCACCCCTACCTAAACACGAGGCGGCTCAAGAACACAGCGATCCTAGATTTATCCAGGGATTTATTCGTGGATCTCGAGTAAATTTTGTCTAGGGATCCGGCACGCGACTAGGCGATACTCCAAGGTTAGTCTATCTTACGAGACATTCTGGTAGGTTGTCAAGTTTGGCCATTAAGCATTTGAGTGTGTATTGCAAATGAGTACAAACACGGATCAAATCGAGATGTATCCTCATTTGTGTGGCTTTTAACTAGCAAAGTATGGTTTAGAACGACGAAGTGCTACGGCCGTATGGCACGTTATACTGCTTCTTTATGATTCAATACAAAAACCCGAGCATTCAACAGGTTTTTCTAAAGGATCAGACCTGCAATCCGGCGATCGCTCTCCTGATCACTACCCCGCATACTCTAACACATGGGCATCATACGTACACACAGTCGCGCCCTACAGTTCGCATTTCCCCGGCCGCTCACGAGGGCAAAACCGATTCCATTCAAAAGGCAAACAGCACCCAGCACGCAGGCGATCCCGTGCTCTAAAGGCGCACAATGTGCCGGACGCGTCGCATATTTCACTTAAACCCAACCCTGCGCCCGCCTTCTTGCTTCCAACCTCACCCACCAAGGCGTTTTCAAACGTACCCGAAATGAGCGATCCCCTATGTGTCATTCGGCCGTACGCGCCGCCATGCCTGCGCCTTCGTCTACGCTTAGCTTAAGCCTTTGTCGTCTCGCCTAACGGCTCAAAGTCTATGTGGCGTGGCGTCTGCCCTGGATGATGCCCCTATTTGAAGCCATATGACGTATGCAGCGCTTTTCATTTCGACGGGATCTCGGACTTGAATCAAATTCGATGCATACCAAACTTGGGACTCTTTTTTCTTTGTTCAACGGTAATCTTGTTAAGTTATTATGGGCGAGGCGGTGAGGGCCTTGCGTATCGAGACATCCAGTGCACGTTGGTTAGTGCCGCATGCTGGTAGGCGTGGAATATCCGGAAAGCCGCGATAACGCTAGATTAGATCTCGAAAGCTAGGTAAGTTGTGGTATTATTACTCAATAATACAGCATGCGTTGTGGCTAGGGGGGGTGGGCGACCGCTGTACGTCAACTCCTTGGTCCTCTAGCCTCAAACTCGAAGACTGCGCGATGGCCTCGTTCTGCGTCGCCCGACGCATATCCCGCCACCCACCTGAACAGGCAGGGTCAGACAGAGGCCGACGGCAACGCAGAACTCGGGATTTCGTACATTTTTCTACGTCCTGCGCCTTCCCTTATGCTGGAGTATTTCCAGGCGCTTCCGGAGATGGTACGCTGCCCTTCTACCATCAACCGGTATGCTGAATATTTGGCCATTGAGCGTCCACGCCTCTGTGCGGCGGCTTTTGCTGTGGGGTGACCTGCTCTCTTGGGTGAGCCAGGGCGTTCGGCACAAGGGTATTCGCTGATATTGGTCAAGGGCGTTCTAGCGACGTCACTGGTGTCGAGCGTGGCGTGTGGCTGCTATCCAAAACTCGGCATCGAGGATGGTCTTTCAACGCGTTAGCAAGGCCGTTCGAAGTCTAGGGACTTGCACACGTCGACCTTGTTAGAGTACATTACTCTTCCCTATTTGCAGATCAAAGCTATGCAGCGGAGTCTCATTAGCCTGCTTGTACTCCCTGAGACCATGTGTTTAATCGTCAAACTTGAAGCTCGGTGCGCGCCACTTGTGTTATATCGCTCCAACACCTATTCTCTGATATAGAAAACATTTTTTTTCAATTTGAACATGATAGATGTGGAGTGGTAAAGACAGGTATACAGTACGATATTCATGTGTGATGCAAATTTGAGTGGAGGTGTATTCCCGAATCAAGTCGTCAAGTCGCTAAGTCCTAGTACCTTTCTCAGCTAAATCAGCGAACGTTGCATCCCCTTGCCCCATCCCACAAACACCTCCTTTCGGGCCGCCGTCGTGCGTTTCGCGACGTCCTTCAAGAAGGTTTCAGAAATCTGGAAAAAGGTCAACGATTTTGCCCGACAATAGAGATGCGATGCATGCTAACCTCCGTGAAGTCCTGGAGATCCTTGCATTCTTCCAAGAAGGTATCTTGCTTCGCCTCCGATCCCTCAACCTCGCCGACAGCAACCATCGCAGCGGCAAGGTCTTTCAGCGCCTTACTAGCTCGGGGTCGAATCCCCTTGATTCCTTGTGCCACCTACGCATAATAAATCAGGAACGCGTATTATTCAGATATTAGCCCAAAGAAAGGCCAACAAGCGACGCACCGGATCTTTTTTGGCTTTGCCCGTTGTGGGGACTTTGAATTGAGCGCTCTGGATCTCAAAGATCACGAGTGCTTCTTGCGCGAGGCCAGCAATATGCAGTGACTCCCAAGGCAGAGTCGACTCGTGCTTGGAAACTTCCGTGAACTTATTGTATAGCCCTGGTCAAAGCATGGTCAGGGGTTGGAGAGGGTACCGTGTCTATGCGCATGTATTCACCTTCGAAGTAATCGATAACGGCCGTCGCCAATGCTGGTACGTCAATTGCGGCCTTCACGGGTTCGTTTGATGCACCGTTGCCATTCGCATCCTCTCCACCATTAGACGCCTCTGCCTTCTCTTTGTTCTCGCTTGAGCCTTTAGGCAAATCCCGAATAACTAGCCAATCGTTCAGGTTGTCCGTGAACTTCCGGAATTCAACCTCCAGTGGGGTAAGCTAATTGAAAAGGAGTGAGTGGCCAAGGCCTAGAGTGCTCGGGGAATGAGGTAATAGCTACCTGCGACTCATCATCAAAGTGATATTCTCGACCCGTGAAGTGGGCGGCACCGAGCGAATCTTCCAATGCTCGGATGTAGATTTGAAGGAACACGTTGAGCCAAGAGAGCTGGATTGTTTTGTCAGTTGTATTTCACTATAATCACAACGTGCACTCACGCCAGGCGAAGGCCCCATTGATGTTTGTTGTTCCATACTCTGTCCCCTAGGCTGATAGTTTGGGATTACACCCATATCGCGATTATCATGATGTGCTGAGGCATTGGCGTGTAAGCACAGATGAGGACTAAAAAGGGGTAAGCGTAACAAACACATACCACGGACGATGGTCAACTGCAAGTCCTGAAGTTCAAGAACGAGGCTCTCTGCTGCTTGCGCCTCAAACCCGAGCCTCATGCGCGTGTGTTCCATTTTCGTAAGATCGCGTTGCAGTGAACACTCCAGTCTCTCCTCAAACTCAACAAAGTTGGGGACCTGCCCTTCCAAAATCAGTAAAGCATTGAGTTGGATCTCGGGGAACATGCCTGCGAGTATTTCTCGTGTACAAACGCACGCGCAACCATCTCCGGGGTCTCCTGCACGTTGGACGTATAGATTTGGCTGCTTTCTATGCATTCATTCACCAATTCACTGTCTCCAGCGAGGCAAAATGTTGATGCACGAGCTAACACAAGGTGCGAAAGCGAATCGGCTTGCATTTGCTTGACCCGGAGCCCCTTGTATTGCTCGTGAGCAAGGGTGGGTGCGCCTTACGAGAGCTGCTGTTAGATGGGAACGAGGAGGGAAAGCTTAGTATTTACCAATCAGCCTGTAGATGCGAATAAGTAGGATGCGGAAGTGGTGATTGAATGCACTCTTGGAAAGAGCATATTCAAGGACGGCTACTGCCTGTGTGAGATATGACGATTTTCCTGAAACGTATTTAACAATTTAATAAGACGTTATATGTTTGGCTTATTAGACCCACCCGAACCAGCGTACGCGGAAATAAGCGCCGACGCAGCCAGGACCGCGAAGTCGTCTCGAGGTTGTTGTTCAGTTGGTGGGTAACCTTCGCCTATGAGGAATACAATTTTAGTCAAGGTATCTCGAAGTTGGCGGAAGGGAGGACAAACAAAGTGGCGCTGCCTCGAAGTAAGCCTTCAAATATTTGTGCGCTGCCGCTACTTCGTCTTCTGGTGAGATTTTTTCGACCGATGGTTTGCAAGTGCGAAGCATCTTTGCGATGTTGACGGCTTTCCTCAATCCTTCAACGGTAGTCTGCAGATCCAATGTATTAGCAAAATCAACGAACCACGCATAGACGACAAACACTTACCAGGTCCTGAGACTGTTCTGTCAAATGCTCGATCCATTTGGCCAACTCTGGTCCGTCCTCCGGCAGAGACGCAATAGAATCCGCGAGATCGTTGTAGCAGCATGCCTTATCCCCTATCTTCGATAGATATTTGCACAAGAGCGCATAGAGGGCGTCTGACTCCACCGAAGCTTGATTATAGCATGCAAGGATGAGTATGCAATCATGGGCAAAGATGACAAAACACACCGATCTCAAGTCCCTCCTTCCTCCTACGCAGCTCAAGCTCGATCAAGGCCAGAGGGGCGGCACGTTCGTCAGCACCCTCTTTTTCGGAAATCTTTGTAAAAATCTCGTGGGTCTCTGCATACAAATCGTCGGGACTTGGCACTGGTGCAGGCTCAGCTTCGCCCTCTGCAGCTGGGGCAGGTATCAGTGTCTCGCCAGACTTTTGCTTTTTGATAATAGCGATAGTGGTGTCAATGAGAGTGGTGAATTGTGTGTAGTTTCGGTCACTGGTAAGTATCAACGGTCAATGTATGCGAGAAGAACATTTTAAAGCGGACTTACTTTGCCTCCAATCGCGATTTGCATATATCCCTTTCCTCTACAAACCGTTCGGCGAGCATCATAGCTTCCTTTCGCAGCTCTTCGCAAACAAGGCTACTGCCAACGAGTTGTTTTGAATTTACTACGAGCTCTAATGATTTGTTGAACCGATTGCGACCCTGTTCGGGGCCTTCTAAGCCTGGGAATTTGTCAATAAACGCAATGCCAGCGAATGCTAGGGTACTTTACCGTCTTCCAGTTCGAGTTTCCCCAAATCAATGAGTACAGACATGTGCAGCCATACTTTGTCCGGGGTCGCTGTAGCTCCAGGTTTGGGAAGCCCGTCAATCATCCGCAACGCTAGTCCAAGTAATGTAGGCTTCATTTTGCGAGGGGTGTCTGGCGCACGAGCTTGCATTAGCATGCATGAGATGCCCCAAAAGAGGTAGCGAAGTTCGGTGCCCGTTCCAGGGAATGTACGATGCAGACGCAACGCTGTCTGCTGGGCATGTCTCCACGATCCGATTTTAGACATTGCAATGAAGGCCTGGCAGCCTAATTCCTCGTTATTTGGGTTCTGCTTGAACGCGTCGTCGTAGAGCGTAATGACATCCTGGGCTAACCATAAACGGTTCAAAAACGAGTGCTGGCGTTATATGCGAGTGATACTCACGCCGCTCCAGAGCACGTAGCACGTGTGACAAGGTATTAAGAACCGATTCGTCAATAGGTTTAGTCGCAATGATCTCGTCGGTCAAGGCTATACATTCCTCAAGTTTGCCAGCACGAATGAAAGCCAGAGCCTTGAGAGACTGGAGTAAACCCAAGGAAATGGAAATTAACAAGCGCGACGCTATGCATATTGAAACGCGTACTTTGACAATGCCAGAGTCTGGTTGTTTTTTTAAAGCTTTATTGCAAAGCTGCAGAGCCAACTTAGGAGACGCGGAGTCGAGTGCCTCTGGATTTGTTTTGAGGTGTCAGATCCTAGACAGCAGCCATCATTTTGCCGCACCTACCATAAATAGGCTGGAGTTTGCGATCGGCCATTGTATGAAGTACTGAATGAGATTTTAAAGCCTAACTGGGCAAGTTGTCAAAAGGTGGACGAGGCAAAATCGACAAGCCAACGATGCAAACTCAATAACAAATTTTGGACAGACCGCGAGAAACGCCCATCCGCGGAGCTTTACTATATTGGAGCCTTTGAAATGAATCCGTGTTGCCGACCACCAGGCTGAGTATGTCGTTCGCACTTATGATTATTCTAATCGTACGCTATGAACTTGGGATCATAGGAGCTGGGAACTTGTATGAGGTAACTTCTAGGACGGTCAGCAGTTACCCAGGAAGCGTTCTCTTTCCCTCAGACGGCGTAGGCGCTTGCACCAAGGACACTTCCTTTTATCGTATTTGGTAACAGCGTACTTCGTCCTCGCCTGCCGGAAAATAACTAGGCATTTCGGAAGACTCACTGGACGCTCGTAACACGCCATTTGCTCACATATCTGATGTTCGACTTCTGCTGCAAGTGCGACAATGGATGCAGGCGATGATTCCTTCAAGCCGGCTTGGCCTTCGCTATCTCGCTGTTTCCCGGTGCTCTTGACTTCTTTCAGCATGCTTGTCTACCCCGCATTGGGCGTCTCATCAATGCGGTAGCCATATTCAATATTCGACCACATGATCCTTGCAGTTCTCATTAGTTAACCGAAGCTGCCAAGGACTCTGCGACTCGCTAGTGACTACGACCAAAACTAACGCACCTTCTACTTGTATTCGTCGTTCGTGTTAACCGTACACTTGACTTATCTCTTGGCGGTGCTGTGCACATGGCCGCATATTGCTGCTACTTGACAGCAAGCAGCACGACGCACGCGGGACCTCACGCGTGCTTAACGTACGGCTCTTTCCAAGGCGCAGCTCCGAACGTCCCAGAACATGTAACTTGACTATAAATTAAGCTCACCCATAGCGTGAATCGCCAGCTTTCAGCCAATCCTTCACACAGGCGTTCCAAGATCTACCATGCGCACCACTTTCACTGCAGCTCTGGCTTCTGCTGCCATCTTGGGTGTCTCCGCCGCCCCTGGTCTTTCTTTGGACATCGTTTCCCCCAACGCTGTTTCCGACGTTGAAAACCTCTCGATCACCACCGTCGTCAAGAACACTGGTACCGAGACTTTGAAACTGTTGAAAGACCCGCGCGGGGTCCTCTCCTCTGCCAGGACGCACACCTTCAATGTAGCTAACGAGAAGGGCTCTCCTCAGTTCACTGGAATGTTCGTCAAGTAGTGAGTTGTATCCTCTCCATAAAGATTCGATGTATCGGGTATTTACATACCTCGAATAGCTCTCCTGAGTACGCCGTTAAGAATAATAATGCAGCAGACTTCGCTGTGTTGGCTCCTGGCCAGTCCTTTGAGCTCACCCATAACTTGGCCGGCGTATATAACTTCACCAACACTGGCGCCGGTGAATTCAAGGTACGTGGCCCAAGTCGAAAAACACATAGCCTAATTAATTAATTCTTATTCAGTTCGATGCTTCCAACGTCTTCCAATATGTTGATGCGTCGGGCAAGCTCTCCACCATTGAGGCCGCAACCACATCCAAGAAGATTGGCATTAATGGTAACCTTGTATCGTCTCGCGTAAGTTGTTTGAGCCAACCTTCAAATTTATTCCCTTTCAACTAACATTGAATACCAGGACTTGCCCAAGATCGAATCACGCTCGCTTGGCAAGCGTGTTGCCTACGTTGGGTGCTCCACGACCCGACAGTCGCAGATCGCCACGGCAGTAACCTCTGCGAACTCCTACGTGTCTAGCGCTAGCTCATACCTTAACGGAATCAGCTCGGGCACCACTCGCTACACTACCTGGTTCGGTGCCTACACTGCGGCCCGCGCCTCGACTGTCCGCTCTCGTTTCTCGTTGATCGGCACTGATGCGTCAAGCACGACTTATGATTGCTCCACTTGCACGAGCTCTGCGTACGCGTACGTGTATGCTAACCAGCCTGGACGCGTCTACTTGTGCAGTGCTTTCTGGAGTGCTCCCAAGTGAGTAGTATCTCTATCGTTACCCATATTGTTAGGCTAATCAGTGTATGTTACCTTTAGTACTGGTACGGATTCCAGGGCCGGAACTATTGTTCACGAGCAGTCCCACTTCACTGTTAACGGCGGAACTCAGGACGTTGTCTACGGTCAATCTGGTGCCAAGTCGCTTGCGATTTCAAACCCTGCTCAGGCTATCCAGAACGCTGACAGCCACGAATACTTTGCGGAGAACAACCCTGCTCAGTCTTAAATGGCCCTCTACCACCCATAGTCAATTGCATGTTGTTTCGTACTTCGCAGGTGCAATTAACCATGATACGAGAAAATGAATCTTGCTTTTCCTCTATCAAAAACCGTGTGTTGGAAGTTCTTAAATCTGCTTGAAGCTTAAGCATCAACATGAGTAAACAAATACCGACTTCGAACCTGAAGTTAAGCCGGTATTTTTCTACTTTGAAAATCTCAAAGGTTCAGTCGATCCCCCATCTGGAACGGCCCGGTAGCGTAGGGGGTCACCGTGCGAACGCCCGTACCGCAACCGCGACATTTTGAGCGAAATACCGTGCACAATGATGGATCCCACATCAAACAAAAATCAAGTAAATGAGATTATGAATACGGTATACACTAGCGACTCGCATTGTCCGCCAATTCTCCTTCTCCCCCAAGCCTTTCCAAGCCTAGTTGTAAACTTGGTACAAAGGCCTGCACAAATTGGATGTCAAAAAATCAATTAGAGGGTTGGGACTAAGCTTGAACTTACGTGCTACTGAATTTAGTTCCTTGCCTAACGACCTTTTCAACCGCATCGAGGAAGTCACGCTCAGTAGCAACCTTACGGCGTGCACGGATGGCAAACATTCCTGCCTCGGTTGCGACGGAGCGAAGTTCTGCGCCAGTGGTATTGGGACATAGGCGAGCAATGAGGTCGAAACGAATGTCGCGCTCGACGGACATGCTAGAAGGAATTTGTGAATCGGTTAGGTGGATAAAAAGGGAGGGAAGTAGACCAACCTTCGAGCGTGTATGCGCAGGATGTGTGCGCGACCCTCGTTGTCTGGGAGATTGAACTCGACCCGTCGATCTAACCGACCGGGACGGAGGAGAGCGGGGTCGAGTGTATCTGGCCTGTGCGCGTGGAGTATGGGTTAGTCGAGTTGAAGATATGGTGGCTGTGACAGACCGCACCTGTTGGTGGCCATAAGCACTTTAATGTTACCTCTTGGGTCGAAACCGTCCAATTGGTTAATCAGCTCCAACATGGTTCGCTGAACCTCGTTATCTCCTCCAGCTCCATCGTCGAACCGCGCGCCACCGATCGCGTCGACTTCATCGAAGAAGATAATACACGCCTTCTTCCCACGCGCCATCTCGAACAACTCTCGCACCATCCTGGCACCCTCACCCACATACTTTTGCACCAACTCGCTACCAATTACTCGAATAAATGTCGCGTCTGTCCGGTTCGCCACTGCTCGTGCGCAGAGCGTTTTGCCTGTCCCAGGAGGTCCATATAACAATACACCCTTTGGTGGATCGATTCCCAATTTCACGAACCGTTCGGGAGAAAGCAGGGGAGTTTCAACGACTTCACGGAGTTTTTCAATTTGCTCCTTGCACCCTCCGACATCGGAATATGTCACGTCGGGCTTTTCCTCGACTTGCATCATGGTAACTGAGGGGTCGATCTTGGGCGGAAGGGGGATTTGTATTTGGTACTTGTTCCGATCGACGCTAGGCAGAATGAGAAAGGTCAATGTCACTGATAGTCAGGCGTATATTTGCATAAACGTACCCAACGCGCATGCCTTCCTCAACGTCGGTTGGCGCAACTCGCTCTCCAAGTCCAACTACGAATTTCGCAATCTGCTTGATGTTGATCACGTACTGGTCCTGCTCATCAGCACCCTTCTGGCCTTGGAGTGCACCAGCTGGATTCACGGCGGCAGCAGCGGCAGCTTTCGCGGGGTCGACGCGGATAATCTTGGTGCAGCGTGCAACTTGGAGCGGGTGCTCCTCAGTCATGCGCTGCTTGTCGGCGGGGATGTCCCATAAGTTGGGCGGGGCAAGACCGGTGTCAGATTCCTTTACACCTGGATGAAATGCACATTTAAGCATGTGAGGCAGAGAGTTTGGAGTAGTTCACTTACCCATGCGTTCGCTAATACGCTTTTGGGTCTCCTTGATATCCTGCTCGACCTTCTTTAATTGGGTGGAATAAGGACCTTGACCCTACAAGTATAGATTCAGCAGGAGCCTAATAAAGGTAAGCGTGGCGCATACGTAGGTCTTGAGAATCTGGATGTCACTGTCATCGAGGGCTACAGAGAACAAGTTAGAGTCTATAATTCATTCGAAGCAATAACTTCACTCACCAACAATCTTTTCCTCCTCCTTGTCGTCCCCTTTCTTCTCGTCTAATGCCACCATTAGTTATTGATAAGCCTTAAACGTGAACTAGACAACGCACACTTCTCCCAGTCACTATAGTACAACCGAATATTAGCAAAACAAACAAACTGCAGTCCTTGTTCACTCACGCTTTCGGAGGCATGGTGTATGATGGTCGTTGTGGTCGTCGTGTAGGGTATAAACAAGAGCGACGCGTCAGCCAATGAATAAGGCATATTAAGCGCACTTCCCGAGGTCCTGTCCAAGTCACGTGCCAATCTGTGCTGACACATCCAGTGACAACCTCCTCCTCCTCTCCACCATGGCCGCCCTTGCATCGTACGTTCAGTCTGCAAACTTATCTGTTAATTTGGTTGATTTAGTTAACGGGATTTCAGACTCTTGCCGCAGCCGGTGCATGCTCCAATTTCAGACGATGAGGAAGAGAAGGCGCCCGTTCTCTCCATTGTACCAACAGTTGTTATTCCTCCGTATGGCCAGCGAGCGGGATGGCGACCCACTAGCCAGGCCGATTTTGGAGACGGTGGTGCATACCCAGAATGTCACATTGCTCA
>JANWGL010009830.1:0-12196 GCA_025200755.1 Ceratobasidium sp. C01 | reverse complement strand
TGAGCAATGTGACATTCTGGATACGCACCGCCGTCTCCAAAATCCGCTTGGCTGGTGGGCCGCCATCCTGCTCGCTGACCGTACGGAGGAATAACAACTGTTGGTACAACGGAGAGAACGGGCGCCTTCTCTTCCTCGTCATCTGAAATTGGAGCATGCACCGGCTGCGGTAAGAGTCTAAAATCCCGTTAACTAAATCAACTAAATTAACAGATAAGTTTGTAGACTGAACGTACGATGCAAGGGCGGCCATGGTGGAGAGGAGGAGGTTGTCACAGGATGTGTCAGCACTGAGTGACACGTGACTTGAACAGGACCTCGGGAAGTGCGCTTAATCTGCCTTATTCATTGGCTGACGCGTCGCTCCTGTTTACATCCCACACGACGACCACAACGACCATCATACACCATGCCTCCGAAAGCGTGAGTGAACAAGGACTGCAGTTTGTTTGTTTTGCTAATATTCGGTTGTACTATAGTGACTGGGAGAAGTGTGCGTCGTCTAGTTCACGTTTAAGGCTTATTAATAACTAATGGTGGCATTAGACGAGAAGAAAGGGGACGACAAGGAGGAGGAAAAGATTGTTGGTGAGTGAAGTTATTGCTTCGAATGAATTATAGACTCTAACTTGTTCTCTGTAGCCCTCGATGACAGTGACATCCAGATTCTCAAGACCTACGTATGCGCCACGCTTACCTTTATTAGGCTCCT
Source organism: Ceratobasidium sp. C01 (assembly GCA_025200755.1). Classification (NCBI taxonomy): domain Eukaryota; kingdom Fungi; phylum Basidiomycota; class Agaricomycetes; order Cantharellales; family Ceratobasidiaceae; genus Ceratobasidium; species Ceratobasidium sp. C01. The sequence goes on along the minus strand of JANWGL010009830.1, from coordinate 11,484 downwards.
GCTGAATCTATACTTGTAGGGTCAAGGTCCTTATTCCACCCAATTAAAGAAGGTCGAGCAGGATATCAAGGAGACCCAGAAGCGTATTAGCGAACGCATGGGTAAGTGAACGACTTTAAACTCTCTGTTTCACGTCCTTAAATGTGCATTTCACCCAGGTGTGAAGGAGTCTGACACCGGTCTTGCCCCACCCAACTTATGGGACATCCCCGCTGACAAGCAGCGCATGACTGAAGAGCACCCACTCCAAGTTGCACGCTGCACCAAGATTATCCGCGTCGACCCCGCAAAAGCTGCCGCTGCTGCTGCCGTGAACCCAGCTGGTGCACTCCAAGGCCAGAAAGGCGCTGATGAGCAGGACCAGTACGTGATCAACATCAAGCAGATTGCGAAATTCGTAGTTGGGCTTGGAGAGCGAGTTGCGCCAACCGACGTTGAGGAAGGCATGCGCGTTGGGTACGTTTATGCAAATATACGCCTGACTGTCACTGGCATTAACACTTCTCATTCTACCTAGCGTCGATCGGAACAAGTACCAAATACAAATCCCCCTTCCGCCCAAGATCGACCCCTCAGTTACCATGATGCAAGTCGAGGAAAAGCCCGACGTGACATATTCCGATGTCGGAGGGTGCAAGGAGCAAATTGAAAAACTCCGTGAAGTCGTTGAAACTCCCCTGCTTTCTCCCGAACGGTTCGTGAAATTGGGAATCGATCCACCAAAGGGTGTATTGCTGTATGGGCCTCCCGGGACAGGCAAAACGCTCTGCGCACGAGCAGTGGCAAACCGGACAGACGCGACATTTATTCGAGTGATTGGTAGCGAGTTGGTGCAGAAGTATGTGGGTGAGGGTGCCAGGATGGTACGAGAGTTGTTCGAGATGGCGCGTGGGAAGAAGGCGTGTATTATCTTCTTCGATGAGGTCGACGCGATCGGTGGCGCACGGTTCGACGACGGAGCTGGAGGAGATAACGAGGTCCAACGAACCATGTTGGAGCTGATTAACCAATTGGACGGTTTCGACCCAAGAGGTAATATTAAAGTGCTTATGGCTACCAACAGGTGCGGTCTATCACAGCCACCATATCTTCAACACGACTAACTCACACTCCACGCACACAGGCCAGACACACTCGACCCTGCGCTCCTCCGTCCCGGTCGATTAGATCGACGAGTCGAGTTCAATCTTCCGGACAACGAGGGTCGCGCACACATCCTGCGCATACACGCTAGAAGGTAGGTCTACTTCCCTCCCTTTTTATCTACCTAACCAATTCACAAATTCCTTCTAGTATGTCCGTCGAGCGCGATATTCGTTTCGACCTCATTGCTCGCCTATGTCCCAATACAACCGGTGCAGAACTTCGCTCCGTCGCAACCGAGGCAGGAATGTTTGCCATTCGTGCACGCCGCAAGGTTGCTACTGAGCGTGACTTCCTCGATGCGGTTGAAAAAGTCGTTAGGCAAGGAACTAAATTCAGTAGCACGTAAGTTCAAGCTTAGTCTCAACCCCCTAATTGATTTTTTGACATCCGATTTGTGCAGGCCTTTGTACCAGGTTTACAACTAGACTTGGAAAGGCTTGGAGGAGAAAGAGAATTGGCGGACAGTGCGAGTCGCTAGTGTATACCGTATCCATAATCGCATTTACTTGATATTTTGGTTGATGTGGGATGCCTCATTGTGCACAGTATTTCGCTCAAAATGTCGCGGTTGCGGTACGGGTGTTCGCACAGTGACCCCCCACGCTACCAGGGCCGTTCTAGGTGGGGAATCGACTGAATCTTTGAGATTTTCACAGTAGAATAATATCGGCTTAACTTCAGGTTCAAAGTCGGGAATTGTTTACTCGTGTTGATGCTGAAGTTTCAAGCAGATTTAAGAACTTCCAACACACGATTTTTGATAGAGGAAAAGTTATATTCATTTTTAGCATCATGTTCAATTGAATCTGCGAAGTGCGAAACAATGTGTTGTTGACTATAGGGTGGCAGAGGGCCATTTAAGACTGAGCAGGGTTGTTCTCTGCAAAGTATTCGTGGCTGTCAGCGTTCTGGATAGCCTGAGCAGGGTTTGAAATCGCAAGCGACTTGGCACCAGATTGGCCGTAGACAACGTCCTGAGTCCCGCCGTTAACGGTGAAGTGGGACTGCTCGTGAACAATAGTTCCGGCCCTGGAGTCCGTACCAGTACTAACGATAACATACACTGATTAGCCTAACGGTGTGGCTAACGATAGAGATACTACTCACTTGGGGGCATTCCAGAAAGCGCTGCACAAGTAGACGCGTCCAGGCTGGTTAGCATACACGTACGCGTACGCCGAACTCGTGCATGTAGAGCAATCATATGTCGTGCTCGATGCATCAGTGCCGATCAACGAGAAATGAGAGCGGACGGTCGAGGCGCGGGCCGCAGTGTAGGCACCGAACCAGGTAGTGTAGCGGGTGGTGCCCGAGCTGATTCCGTTGAGGTATGAGCTAGCGCTAGACACGTAGGAGTTCGCAGAGGTTACTGCCGTGGCGATCTGCGACTGGCGGGTCGTGGAGCACCCAACGTAGGCAACACGCTTGCCAAACGAGCGTGATTCGATCTTGGGCAAGTCCTGGTATTCAATGTTAGTTGAAAGGGAATAAAGTTGAAAGTTGGCTCAAACAACTTACGCGAGACGATACAAGGTTACCATTGATGCCAATCTTCTTGGACGTGGTTGTGGCCTCAATGGTGGAGAGCTTGCCCGACGCATCAACATATTGGAAGACATTGGAAGCATCGAACTGAATAAGGATTAATTGATTATACTATGTGTTTTTCGACTTGGGCCACGTACCTTGAATTCACCGGCGCCAGTGTTGGTGAAGTTATATACGCCAGCCAAGTTATGGGTGAGCTCAAAGGACTGGCCAGGAGCCAACACGGCGAAGTCTGCTGCATTATTGTTCTTAACGGCGTACTCAGGGGAGCTATTCGAGGTATCTAAATACCCGATACACCGAATCGTCATGGAGAGGATGCAACTCACTACTTGACGAACATTCCAGTGAACTGAGGAGAGCCCTTCTCGTTAGCTACATTGAAGGTGTGAGTCCTGGCAGAGGAGAGGACCCCGCGCGGGTCTTTCAACAGTTTCAAAGTCTCGGTACCAGTGTTCTTGACGACAGTGGTGATCGAGAGGTTTTCAACGTCCGAAACAGCGTTGGGGGAAACGATGTCCAAAGAAAGACCAGGGGCGGCGGAAACACCCAAGATGGCGGCAGAAGCCAGAGCTGCAGTGAAAGTGGTGCGCATGGTAGATCTTGGAACGCCTGTGTGAAGGATTGGCTGAAAGCTGGCGATTCATGCTATAGGTTAGCTTAATTTATAGTCAAGCTACATGCTCTAAGACGTTCGGAGCTGCGCCTTAGAAAGAGCTGTACGTTAAGCATGCGTGAGGTCCCGCGTGCGTCGTGCTGCTTGCTGTCAAGTAGCAGCAATATGCGGCCATGTGCTCAGCGCCGCCAAGAGACAAGTCAAGTGTACGCTTAACACGAACGACGAATACAAGTAGAAGGTATGGTAGTTTCGGTCGTAGTCACTAGTGAGTCGCAGAGTCCTTGGCAGCTTCGGTTAACTAATGAGAACTGCAAGGATCATGTGGTCGAATATTGAATATGGCTATCGCATTGATGAGACGCCCAATGCGGGGTGGACAAGCATGCTGAAAGAAGTCAAGAGCACCGGGAAACAGCGAGATAGCGATGGCCAAGCCGGCTTGGAGGAATCATCGCCTGCATCCATTGTCGCACTTGCAGCAGAAGTCGAACATCAGATATGTGAGCAAATGGCGTGTTATGAGCGTCCAGTGAGTCTTCCGAAATGCCTAGTTATTATCCGGCAGGCGAGGACGAAGCACACTGTTACCAAATACGATAAAAGGAAGTGTCCTTAGGGCAAGCGCCTATGCTGTCTGAACGAAGGAGAACGCTTCCTGGGTAACTGCTGACCGTCCTAGAAGTTACCTTATACAAATTCTCAGCTCCTATGATCCCAAGCTCTACAGCGTACGATTAGAATAATCATAAGTGTGAACGGCATACTCAGCCTGCGTGATAAGGACGATGTACCCGATGTTGATATCACAGTTGAGGAGCCTGGTGGTCGACAACACGGATTCATTTCAAAGGCTCTGATAAAGTAAAGCTCCGCGGATGGGCGTTTCTCGCGGTCTGTCCAAAATTTGTTATTGAGTTTGCATCGTTGGCCTGTCGATTTTGCCTCGTCCACCTTTTGACAACTTGCCCAGTTAGGCTTTAAAATCTCATTCAGTACTTCATACAATGGCCGATCGCAAACTTCAGCCTATTTATGGTAGGTGCGGCAAAATGATGGCTGCTGTCTAGGAGCTGACACCTCAAAACAAATCTAGAGGCACTCGACTCGGCGTCTCCTAAGTTGGCTCTGCAGCTTTGCAACAAGGCTTTGAAAAAGCAGCCGGACTCTGGCATTGTCAAAGTACGCGTTTCGATATGTATAGCATCGCGCTTGTTAATTTCCATTTCATTGGGTTTACTCCAGTCCCTCAAGGCTTTGGCTTTCATCCGTGCTGGCAAACTTGAAGAATGTATAGCCTTGACCGACGAGATCATTGCGACTAAACCTGTTGACGAATCGGTCCTTAATACCTTGTCACACGTGTTACGTGCTCTGGAGCGGCGTGAGTATCACTCGCATACAACGCCAGCACTCGTTTTTGAACCGTTTATGGTTAGCCCAGGATGTCATTACGCTCTACGACGACGCGTTCAAGCAGAACCCAAATAACGAGGAGTTAGGCTGCCAGGCCTTCATTGCAATGTCTAAGATTGGATCGTGGAGACATGCCCAGCAGACAGCGTTGCGTCTGCATCGTACATTCCCTGGAACGGGCACCGAACTTCGCTACCTCTTTTGGGGCATCTCATGCATGCTAATGCAAGCTCGTGCGCCAGACACCCCTCGCAAAATGAAGCCTACATTACTTGGGCTAGCGTTGCGGATGATTGACGGGCTTCCCAAACCTGGAGCTACAGCAACCCCGGACAAAGTATGGCTGCACATGTCTGTACTCATTGATTTGGGGAAACTCGAACTGGAAGACGGTAAAGTACCCTAGCATTCGCTGGCATTGCGTTTATTGACAAATTCCCAGGCTTAGAAGGCCCCGAACAGGGTCGCAATCGGTTTAACAAATCCTTAGAGCTCGTAGTAAATTCGAAACAACTCGTTGGCAGTAGCCTTGTTTGCGAAGAGCTGCGAAAGGAAGCTATGATGCTCGCCGAAAGGTTTGTAGAGGAAAGGGATATATGCAAATCGCGATTGGAGGCAAAGTAAGTCCGCTTTAAAATGTTCTTCTCGCATACATTGACCGTTGATACTTACCAGTGACCGAAACTACACACAATTCACCACTCTCATTGACACCACTATCGCTATTATCAAAAAGCAAAAGTCTGGCGAGACACTGATACCTGCCCCAGCTGCAGAGGGCGAAGCTGAGCCTGCACCAGTGCCAGGTCCCGACGATTTGTATGCAGAGACCCACGAGATTTTTACAAAGATTTCCGAAAAAGAGGGTGCTGACGAACGTGCTGCCCCTCTGGCCTTGATCGAGCTTGAGCTGCGTAGGAGGAAGGAGGGACTTGAGATCGGTGTGTTTTGTCATCTTTGCCCATGATTGCATACTCATCCTTGTATGCTATAATCAAGCTTCGGTGGAGTCAGACGCCCTCTATGCGCTCTTGTGCAAATATCTATCGAAGATAGGGGACAAGGCATGCTGCTACAACGATCTCGCGGATTCTCTCGCGTCTCTCCCGGAGGACGGACCAGAGTTGGCCAAATGGATCGAGCATTTGACAGAACAGTCTCAGGACCTGGTAAATGTTTGTCGTCTATGCGTGGTCCGTTGATTTTGCTAATACATTGGATCTGCAGACCACCGTTGAAGGATTAAGGAAAGCCGTCAACATCGCAAAGATGCTTCGCACTTGCAAACCATCGGTCGAAAAAATCTCACCAGAAGACGAAGTAGCGGCAGCGCACAAATATTTGAAGGCTTATTTCGAGGCAGCGCCACTTTGTTTGTCCTCTCTCCCGTCAACTTCAAGATACCTTGACTAAAATTGCATTCCTCATAGGCGAAGGTTACCCACCAACTGAACAACAACCTCGAGACGACTTCGCAGTCCTGGCTGCGTCGGCGCTTATTTCCGCGTACGCTGGTTCGGGTGGGTCTAAAAAGCCAAGCATATAACGTCTTATTAAATTATTAAATACGTTTCAGGAAAATCGTCATATCTCACGCAGGCAGTAGCCATCCTTGAATATGCTCTTTCTAAGAGTGCATTCAATCACCACTTCCGCATCCTACTTATTCGCATCTACAGGCTGATTGGTAAATACTAAGCTTTCCCTCCTCGTTCCCATCTAACAGCAGCTCTCGGAAGGCGCACCCACCCTTGCTCACGAGCAATACAAAGGGCTCCGGGTCAAGCAAATGCAGGCCGATTCGCTTTCGCACCTTGTGTTGGCTCGTGCATCAACGTTTTGCCTCGCAGGAGACAGTGAATTGGTCAATGAATGCATAGAAAGCAGCCAAATCTATACGTCCAACGTGCAGGAGACCCCGGAGATGGTTGCGCGTGCGTTTGTACACGAGAAATACTCGCAGGCATGTTCCCCGAGATCCAACTCAATGCTTTACTGATTTCGGAAGGACAGGTCCCCAACTTTGTTGAGTTTGAGGAGAGACTGGAGTGTTCATTGCAACGCGATCTTACGAAAATGGAGCACACGCGCATGAGGCTCGGGTTTGAGGCGCAAGCAGCAGAGAGCCTCGTTCTTGAACTTCAGGACTTGCAGTTGACCATCGTCCGCGGTATGTGTTTGTTACGCTTACCCCTTTTCAGTCCTCATCTGTGCTTACACGCCAATGCCTCAGCACATCATGATAATCGCGATATGGGTGTAATCCCAAACTATCAACCTAGGGGACAGAGTATGGAACAACAAACATCAATGGGGCCTTCGCCTGGCGTGAGTGCACGTTGTGATTATAGTGAAATACAACTGACAAAACAATCCAGCTCTCTTGGCTCAACGTGTTCCTTCAAATCTACATCCGAGCATTGGAAGATTCGCTCGGTGCTGCACACTTCACGGGTCGAGAATATCACTTTGATGATGAGTCGCAGGTAGCTATTACCTCATTCCCCAGGCACTCTGGGCCTTGGCCACTCACTCCTTTTCAATTAGCTTACCCCACTGGAGGTTGAATTCCGGAAGTTCACGGACAACCTGAACGATTGGCTGGTTATTCGGGATTTGCCTAAAGGCTCGAGCGAGAACAAAGAGAAGGCAGAGGCGTCTAATGGTGGAGAGGATGCGAATGGCAACGGTGCATCAAACGAACCCGCGAAGGCCGCAATTGACGTACCAGCATTGGCGACGGCCGTTATCGATTACTTCGAAGGTGAATACATGCGCATAGACACGGTACCCTCCCTAACCCCTGACCATGCTTTGACCAGGGCTATACAATAAATTCACGGAAGTTTCCAAGCACGAGTCGACTCTGCCTTGGGAGTCACTGCATATTGCTGGCCTCGCGCAAGAAGCACTCGTGATCTTTGAGATCCAGAGCGCCCAATTCAAAGTCCCCACAACGGGCAAAGCCAAAAAAGATCCGGTGCGTCGCTTGTTGTCCTTTCTTTGGGCTAATATCTGAATAATACGCGTTCCTGATTTATTATGCGTAGGTGGCACAAGGAATCAAGGGGATTCGACCCCGAGCTAGTAAGGCGCTGAAAGACCTTGCCGCTGCGATGGTTGCTGTCGGCGAGGTTGAGGGATCGGAGGCGAAGCAAAATACCTTCTTGGAAGAATGCAAGGATCTCCAGGACTTCACTGAGGTCAGCATGCATCGCATCTCTATTGTCGGGCAAAATCGTTGACCTTTTTCCAGATTTCTCAAACCTTCTTGAAGGACATTGCGAAACGCACGACGGCGGCCCGAAAGGAGGTGTTTGCGGGATGGGGCAAGGGGATGCAACGTTCGCTGATTTAGCTGAGAAAGGTACTAGGACTTGGCGACTTGACGACTTGATTCGGGAATACACCTCCACTCAAATTTGCATCACACATGAATATCGTACTGTATACCTGTCTTTACCACTCCACATCTATCATGTTCAAATTGAAAAAATGTTTTCTATATCAGAGAATAGGTGTTGGAGCGATATAACACAAGTGGCGCGCACCCAGCTTCGAGTTTGACGATTAAACACATGGTCTCAGGGAGTACAAGCAGGCTAATGAGACTCCGCTGCATAGCTTTGATCTGCAAATAGGGAAGAGTAATGTAGGTCGACGTGTGCAAGTCCCTAGACTTCGAACGGCCTTGCTAACGCGTTGAAAGACCATCCTCGATGCCGAGTTTTGGATAGCAGCCACACGCCACGCTCGACACCAGTGACGTCGCTAGAATACCCTTGACCAATACCAGCGAATACCCTTGTGCCGAACGCCCTGGCTCACCCAAGAGAGCAGGTCACCCCACAGCAAAAGCCGCCGCACAGAGGCGTGGACGCTCAATGGCCAAATATTCAGCATACCGGTTGATGGTAGAAGGGCAGCGTACCATCTCCAGAAGCGCCTGGAAATACTCCAGCATAAGGGAAGGCGTAGGACGTAGAAAAATGTACGAAATCCCAAGTTCTGGGTTGCCGTCGGCCTCTGTCTGGCCCTGCCTGTTCAGGTGGGTGGCGGGATATGCGTCGGGCGACGCAGAACGAGGCCATCGCGCAGTCTTCGAGTTTGAGGCTAGAGGACCAAGGAGTTGACGTACAGCGGTCGCCCACCCCCCCTAGCCACAACGCATGCTGTATTATTGAGTAATAATACCACAACTTACCTAGCTTTCGAGATCTAATCTAGCGTTATCGCGGCTTTCCGGATTATTCCACGCCCACCAGCACGCGGCACTAACCAACGTGCACTAGATGTCTCGATACGCAAGGCCCTCACCGCCTCGCCCATAATAACTTAACAAGATTACCGTTGAACAAAGAAAAAAGAGTCCCAGGTTTGGTATGCATCGAATTTGATTCAAGTCCGAGTCCCGTCGAAATGAAAAGCGCTGCATACGTCATATGGCTTCAAATAGGGGCATCATCCAGGGCAGACGCCACGCCACATAGACTTTGAGCCGTTAGGCGAGACGACAAAGGCTTAAGCTAAGCGTAGACGAAGGCGCAGGCATGGCGGCGCGTACGGCCGAATGACACATAGGGGATCGCTCATTTCGGGTACGTTTGAAAACGCCTTGGTGGGTGAGGTTGGAAGCAAGAAGGCGGGCGCAGGGTTGGGTTTAAGTGAAATATGCGACGCGTCCGGCACATTGTGCGCCTTTAGAGCACGAGATCGCCTGCGTGCTGGGTGCTGTTTGCCTTTTGAATGGAATCGGTTTTGCCCTCGTGAGCGGCCGGGGAAATGCGAACTGTAGAGCGCGACTGTGTGTACGTATGATGCCCATGTGTTAGACTGTGCGGGGTAGTGATCAGGGGAGCGATCGCCGGATTGCAGGTTTGATCCTTTGGAAAACCTGTTCAACGCTCGGGTTTTTGTAGTGAACCACAAAGAAGCAGTATAGCGTGCCATACGGCCGTAGCACTACGACGTTCTAAACCATACTTTGCTAGTTAAAAGCCACACAAATGAGGACACATCTCGATTTGATCCGTGTTTGTACTAATTTGCAATACACACTCAAATGCTTAATGGCCAAACCTGGCAACCTACCAGAATGTCTCGTAAGATAGACTAACCTTGGAGTATCGCCTGGTCGCGTGCCGGATCCCTAGACAAAATTTACTCGAGATCCACGAATAAATCCCTGGATAAATCTAGGATCGCTGTATTCTTGAGCCGCCTCGTGTTTAGGTAGGGGTGGGAGCGCATGATTATCTGCTCACGCGCGAGGCCATCTATGTCATTTGCCCCACCACCGTGTCTGGGACGCCCGGATAGGAAAGCCAGGCGTATTGGTAACTTGTGTGTCTTTGCCAACACAAGTATAGAATGAATGGGTGCGCCGCTGAGAGCAGGTGAATGCTTGCTACAAGCCACTGGTTTGGGCTCGTATGTTCTTGTGTAGCCTCCACTCAAAGGTGATCGATCTCATCGCGTGACGCCGATGTCTTTCATTTGACCTCCACCAGTATTGCCATTGGCCTGATCTCTGTCAGCCTTCATTTCGCATATTCGAGCCAAAACCATTACAGCACGTTTAACCTTTTTCCCTTGCAGGTTTTTAACTTGTCCCCACACCTCTGTCGTTCCCTTTCCCCTGTTTCTGTCCCTTGACCTGCGTAGCATGGATCTACCAGAGAAAGGCTCGCACTGTGCGATAGCGTCGTGCCAGATCTTTGACCTCCTTCCGATAAAATGCCCGGCTTGCGAGGCTGTATACTGTAGGAACCACGCGCTCCGGGACGCGCATGGATGCGAGGCCCCTGGGACACCGGCATCGGTGGGAGAGCCAACGTCGAGTTCAGATAGAGTTGCATGCCGAGTCGACAAGTGCGGTCATGCGGCGCTGTTGAAGCCAGCTGTGGGGGAAGAACCTGCCCCTGGATGGAGTTGCGATTCGTGCCATGGAGTGTACTGTATTTCGTGCGTACCGTACGCATTTCGTCTGGAAAGCCGTCCGTTCTCAGCCCCACGTGCATTTTTGGAATTGCGTAGACACCGGCATAGGGATGCTCATAATTGCGTGCCAATCTCCACGGCAGCTGCAGATACCAAAAAAGCCGATGCGCAGGCTTTGTTGAGCAAGCTGTTTCCCGATGTGAAGAGGGCTGGTGCTAGTGCGTCTTCGGGCGTTGGTCGAGCTCGCCCGTTGCCCACAGATCCCGCGAAGCTGGCAAAGCTTCGGGCGATCGAGTTGATGAAGATGAAGCACAAGGCCGTGGCTGCGGACCCCAGCCAAGCAAAAGGCAGCGGTATCCTGCCGACAGATAAGATTCATTTGCGCGTAGTCTATGCTCCGTCTGGGGGCACGAAGACCGAGAAGGTGCTGTGGTATATCAAGGTATGCACGGCGATTAAATAATACATTGAGTGCGCTGCATACATACTGGGTTTGGATGGGTTGTCTTCTGATAGGATATCGTCGCCGGAAAAGCCGTCGATCTCGCTGCGCGAGCCCTGCTTGTATCTCGTGAGGACGGACGGGCGGTGAGTTTCTTACGAGCCCATCTACTCCGGATTCCCTCGTGCATCCTCCCCGGTATCAATCAGTACCTTGAAAGCTGACTATCATCGCCCTCGGCCCCTGATGTGTTATAATCAGGTCAAGTTTGTGCGCAGGTATGAAACAGATGATGCTGTTGAGGTCAAGAACAGTGAGAGTTTGGGGGCTCAAGTGGAAGACGGTGACGAATTACGGCTAGTGAAAGAGGAATAGG